>CAAKHC010001064.1:4327-16256 GCA_901007825.1 Macroramphosus scolopax
GGGGGGGGGGGGGGGGGGGGGGGGGGGGGGGGGGGACGCAGTATTTAATGTAGTTAAAAGCAACACAACAAATTTTAGCATGACTGATCAAATAGCCGGTTCAAAAACAGCATATATCATCTGGTACTTGTTTAAAAGATAAGGCGGTGAATGATATGCGATACACAAGACAGCAACGTTTCTGGCATTACCTGACGGCTAGCTAAACTTTTAAGTTTAGTTTTTCCTCGGAAGCGTTACCCGAAATGTTTGAATTGCCGTGTCCGGCCGAATCACTGGACATCAAAAACGGAATTAAATGAACATAACTGAATAAACCATCAAACACTCGACTGTGGGCAAGCAAGAGCCAACAGTGTTGATATCGCCGACGTGCAGGGATAGCGCACTCACCTTTTAATTTCCACCTTGTAGGCGTTTTTCGAAATCACAGATAACTGCCTCGCTGGTCTGTCACCGGTATTCATAAACCGTTGCACCAGGTAGGATAAGGTGTATTTACTGTGAGGAATTCACGTCCGAGGCTGTTCGCCTTCAAGTCTGTTGATGTCCGTGCACCGTACCTACCGCCTCTCGGTTTGTTCAAATCAGAAGTTCATCCAAAGTTGCGACGGATCGCTCCGCCTCGCGACGACGATGAGGTCATCACCGCCTCCCAACTCCGCGTACTCTCGCGATACAATTAAGAGCGGTAGCGCTCACAAACGAATTGACTGTGTAGTCTCGCGTGATGTTAGAGAAAGGAAGGAAAGGAGGGGGACGGGTGGATTTCTGGTGAAAGCGTTGCTTTGGCAACAGAATCAGATATTATATTCAGTGATGGCTTTTCTCCTCGAGCAACACGTGTTTGTGTGGCAGGTTTGGGTGTTGATGAACACTGTAAATGCTTAAACCTACATTGTTGGCGTCTTTCCTCATTCACGTTTTGCATCCAGGTGTAAAAACTAGGTAACTAGCATTTATTTTACATATTTATTTGGTGTGTGGCAAAATATATGGCCTTATTTGGTTACAATTAAATCTGTTTGTGCTGCCTCTCCTGTAGGCCTAGGAACCAAGTTTGGAACAGTCATATAAACACTGTATTAGCTAATTAGGAGGAATTACAATCTCATCAATAATTCCAATTTTAGAGCTTGCCATTGATCCCATTAATGGATGTACTGGTCACTTAAACCTTGTTCTTGAGATGTTTGTTCTTATCGGTCGGTTCAAATCAATTAAACAGTTACACTTGCAACCCTCATTGCCAGACAGGGCTCTTGTTAATCACATCAACAGGAACAAAGTGACAGGAGCTATTAATAGTGATCCCAGACAGAATTATACTACTTTGGGGGTCTATGCATGCAACAGTTTGGGAACCCCTGTATTAATGTATTTGAAAACAACTATAACTTCTGTAGGCCCCCATGATTTGAGCTGCTGTATAAATATACAATAAATGACAATATGATAAACAGCAGTTGAAATTATATTGAGTATTTCTAAAATAGTTATTAAAATGACTGAAAAATACTGTGCATTACATCTATTTTTAATTGCATTATAGTGTGTTACAGACTACTTATAAGACCCTGCTATGGATGCTAACAGTTTTTAAAATGGTCTGGCATTTAATGTAAAAAGTAATAATACGTTATTGTTTAGGCAGCAATTTAATGCTCAAGCTGGTTTAGGCAGACCTAATTATCACCACTGGTACACTAACCTTCTGAAATGTTGTGGTGTTTGTTGACTATAAAGTAGCAGAAAATGCATATTTACATCAAGTAGAGTTAAGGTACATCAGTTACTGTATGTCGGTACTGTACTTATGTGCCGGATGATTTACAATGGCAAGCAGATATTTTCTTTGCCCATGAAGACTGATTATTAGTTCTATGCCATAAGCCCGGTTTTGAGAATTCCACCTGCATGCCTTATTCACATACATTAATTATTTCAGCATAAATGTTTAATCAGATAAGAGAAGGAATGTTGCACTAATTAAAGCGGCTCAGCGGGTACCTGCAAGAGTGGGTGAATCATATGAGGGTCTTAGGAATTTGTTTCTCTCTCCTACGCAATCACCAGTGAATAGTTACTACCTTGTTATCTGTGTCCTGTGTCTGTCTCTCTTTGTCCTTTCTTCTCTATGATTATTCATTCTGGGTCCAGGGACAAAATGTTTTATTTTCATCTTCATTAGGGGACATTCTTTCCACCTGTATCTGCGGCTTGTTTTTATTTCCTCCTTTCATCTCTGCATTGATTATTCTAAAAAGGTCATCCAGGATTACATAACAATCTGATAAAGACAAAGGAAGGGAGATTACTGTCATTAAAGCCACTCTATTCCTGTAGCTCTATTGGTCTTAACACCACCCACCCCGTTCTGTCATTGGGCGGATATTTGTGTAGGAGGTTCGTATTGTTCTCTGGTGAAAAAATGCTCCCTTGGGATTACCTCAAGTAGTCTAATTGGGTTAGCACAGAAGAAAATTCAATATGGATTACAGAATAGACAAGATACTTCATCAGCAACCAACGACAGTGAAACTATCCTGGGTATTAATCCAATAAAAGCATCTAGATATCACTTACTTGAGCTGCATTAATAACATTGACAATTTAAAGTCACTTAATCTATGGCAGAATTATAATGTTTATTCTGCCCAAGAGATGTCTTATTTATTTAATCCTTGTTTTTTTTAACAATCTAGAAAACCAACTAGGTTGCTAGTTAAAAGGATGTATGGATATTTTGACCCAGCATTCTTAGGAATACACGTTGTACATTGCAGAGGCAGTGCAGTGTCCAAAGATGCTTGTTTTGCAGTTTTAAATTAGGGCACAAACAATATTGATGTTGCAGTTCCTATACTTATTAGCAGTACAGATGTATTATGTCCCCTTTTGCAATATATAGGGAGTACGTATGTCACCATCTTTGCACTTGCAGCAACCGTAAGCCTGCAGTATTTATAATGCCTTTCATCCGCTCTCTTGGTGGTACGTCAGGCTAGTCTGAAAGGAAGGTACAAATCTTTATGGGGGATTTTGAAGCTCAGTCTTTGACCCCGACTGTGCCCTTTACATCACAGCATCCAACATGATGTTATCATATCTGACGGTCATACTACAGAATCCGTCTGAGATATTAAGATGTCAAGTAACAGAGTCAGACATGGGGCGACCACCTATAGGATACATGACCGCAGTAACCCAGAGAGGGAGAGTGGTGGAATTCCTGGCTCTGTTGCCCCTGGAAGCGGGGGAATGAAAAGAATGGGCCCCATTCACAAAGTTCCACTCAAGCGGCGCTCCAACACTAATGGAGATTGACATGAAGAAAGGCGACAAGTTGTTTTCACACACACAGGCTCTTTTCTCCCCGTTACTAAGGGGCGTAATGCAGCCAGTGTGCTCTGAAAATAGACCGAATTTGATGCGCTTGTTTTTCATAAGTGGAGACAAGTGTGTCTTGATTGGAGCATGTGTGTAAGCAGAGTTTGGTTTTACATAGTTTTTGTGAAGACATTCACTCGGTTGAGTGATTGGCAGATATGTCGAAATGGGTGGGAGGAGAAATGCGACCAATGATGTTCCGTCCAATCTAAATGATAATAAAATGAAGAAGAAAGACCCAACACACTGCTTTTTTTTCTCACCCAAAGCATCTGGATTAAGACTATAGGACATGTTCAGCAAAGTGGATTCTAAATTGACCAATGCCTCATGAATATGATCATCAGATGCACATGCAAAAAAAACTAATTAACACAAAATAAAGAAATATTCTAATGTGATCTTGTACATCATGTGCAAAAAATCTCAGTGCTGCGCTTTATGATGTATCATGTGAAATTTGACGATATTTAATATGTTAAGCTTCTGAGCCTGGATACGGGGCTTATAGTTATATATTATAGTAACTGGATGCTGTAGTCTTGAATGTGTTTAAAGGACCAGTGCAAATGTTTTAGGGGGATCTATTGCTAGAAATTCAATCTAATAATCAGAATGATGTTTTAATTAGTATTTAATCATCTGAAGCTTGGAACCATTGTGTTTTTGTTATCTTGGAATGAGCCCTTTATATCTTCAGTCGGGTCCATGCAGCCCTCCTTGTAACATGTTTCTCCAGGAGAGACTTTGCTTCTTGATTTTTAACATTGCCGCTGCTTGAATTTGGTGATTAAGTAGACAAAGAAGATAAAAGTTGCTTTAAGGGGTTGCTGGTCCTGGCTAAGAAGCAGGTATTATTGAAAATGGGGCCACATGATCATAGAAAGCAGAGGAAAGGGCAGCTGCTGCAACCACCCCTATTGCACTTACCTTATGCTTAGATGTCCACGTCACCCTGTTTGGCTTTGTTGTCCACATAGTCGACCGGCTGTATTGATTTTGGAGTGGTGAGGAGCTTGTTCCGATTGCCCAAAGCAGCGGGCATACAAAGACTTGGAAGTGCAATGTGTGCTTAGGACAACCTGCCTAATAGAACAGCAGCTGTCCAACAGCCCGGCTGCAGCCAACAGAGGGAAGTTAAACATTCTTCATTTCCATGTACGACCCACAGTGCAACGATATAAAGTTGAAAGTCAGTTTGCCTTTAGGTCCGTGTCCCCGGGGGCATACGGCTCAGAGGCACTTGGTGTGAAGCAGTTCAAACTAAACAAACAAACCACTTCATCTAAAGCCCTATTCAATCAGCTTTATTTGAACATGCTTAAAATTCCGGTCCACCGAGTCGAACGTCCGTCGCTAAAACAAGCATTGACAAGAAAAGAATGAAGGAGGAATCCTGAATTATTTACCGTGTGGGGATTTCACGGCCGTGCCTTCAGATATATTCCGCCAATATACTGTATCTATTGCATGAAAGTATGAAACAAGATCAATATAGTGAAGCACACCGTCCTCATGTATTCATCATTCCCTCACTTTCAGCCTGCAGCAGGTGATAAGACAAATCACATGCAACAAAAATAATTAGTTTTCTTGTTAGTAAAATGTATTTTAGTTTTTCCTATGCAGCTTTAGCAATCACATGGACATGGAAGGGTATATAACATTTGTCTTTCCAACAGTTCTTCAATATGTTTTACTTCCAAGGACCTTGATTGGTCAGCTCACGGGAGATTGAGTTATCATTGTGCACACTCCATGCAAAGTCCATTACCAGCTCGAGGTATGTATTACTTATGAAGACTCCTCTATGTAGAACGAAGTGCACTTGGAGAGATGAGTGCATGTATACATGCTCTCTCTCCCTCTATTATTCCGTCTCTCGGTGTGTGGTAAAGGAGCAGGTGCTTTGTTAAGACGAGCGGCATCAGAGGTGTCTGTCAAACGGAGCGTTGAATTATGATCCTTGCAAACCCCTGCATCTCTCTTTGGAGTGCAGGAACTTACAGAGACGTCTTTGAAGATACAGAGGCACAGACAGAACTCTAGTTCAAAATACCTCCCCTTTGGCACCGCATGCACACACACACACACACACACACATAGCCTACAAACCACACAAGGAGAGAGCTGGAGCACTGTGACTCACGCTGGTGTGAAAGCACAGCGGAGAGGTGGGAGGATGACATCACAGCACCCTGCGGAACAAAAAGTACGTTCGAAGTTGGAACCTATTCAAGCACACACATGGGGGCACATACAATCACACATAAGTAGAATGCATGTATGTACACACATTCCCCTCCTCCATGGCTCAATCACACCGACCGCCTCCACCACACGCGCACACAATCACATAGAACATTTCCTCTCCCAAAATAACACAGATTTTCCTGAAGAGAGACGTTGGATTGTTGCGTTTCCGATATCCAGCCCCGCATGGGGGGTGGGCATTGAAAGAGACCAGATCAGCCAGTGGTTGGCCAGGATACGGACACGCTCTGACAGGATTTGGTGACCTAAGTTGGAAAACTTGGCATTATAAAGGAGATGATACGGTCCAGCAGATGTTGAAAAGCTTCTTCAATCTCTTGTATGTCTGAGAACAGGGAAGGGAAGTGCCTGAGCCTCAGCATGTTCCCCCCTCGTGCTCCTGCTACTGTGTAGCCCAAGTCGAGATCTACACTTAGTCTGTTAGACATGTTGTTGATGCCGAGATTCGCCAACAAAATCAACCCTTGGAAGAGGTTAAAAAATAGTTTCTTGGCTGTCCTGAAACTTTTGATCACGTTGCATGAGCTTCACCAGCGGGAACTCGCCCAGGTGTCATGGAGAGACACAATCAATCTCTTTTAAAGGGATTGAAATCGATACAGCGAAACCAGAGATAACCTCCACCATGGAGGTTATGTTCTCACCAGTGACTGTTTGTTTATCTGCTGCCTGCGATCGTACGCATTAACTACATGCCGGGTTTTCATTAAACCTGGTAGGGGGTGGAGCACAGGCGTAGGAAGAACCTGTTACATTTTTGAGGAAGATCTGATGACAGAAAAACTACATCTCTATAAATGAGCCTGTGCACAGAGTTCCCCTACAGTTTATTCCACACATCCTTCTTCCTCGCTGCCCTACCGCACGCGGCTCGGTCACAGTTCCACTCGTGCCAGGAGCAGATAAATGCGGCCTTGAGCTGCTGGTTTAGCAGACCTGAGGAACAGATGGAAGGGATTGTTACCCCTCTTCTGTCAAACTTCACACTTACAGATCGTGAGTCCCAACCAACAGTAAAGTGGCAGAACTTTTTCTATCAAGAACAATTTATCAAACGTAGGGTGACTCTCTGGTGCTGCAGTGGCAGTGCAGCAGTCTTTGGGTGGTGCAGGGGCTTAATTGGCTTAATAGTCGACACCTGAGGAGCTTGGAAGCTCCGTCTTGCTGCTGAAGATCAACGTGCTCTCCTGACTTTTTGGTGCTTTATTCACCTAGATCTTTAAGAAAAACATGTAAATCCATCCTTAGTGTTCCAGATCCAAGTCATGATATAATAACTCGATGGACCCTGGACAGAGGAGTGTTGTTCTTTTGTTTCCAACATCACACAGCAAATAGTTTCTTTGGGCTGCGATTGCAAGATCAAAGAGACAAAATGTAGCATGTGATAGATGTTTAAAGCAATACTGATAGATTTGCCTGGCGCCCGGGGGGCAGTGGAGAAATGCTATCATCTAATAAATTCGAATTGCAAGCAGTTACCTTCAGTGTTTAGTAGGACTGAAGGAAAGTACAGAGCCCTTTCATATGCAGGTTGTCACTGGATCCATTGTTGATTTCAAACTATGTGGCTTTGAATTAAAACAAGGGTTATAAAGAATGCAACATTTTTTATTCATAAAGTCTCATGCATCAATTCTTTTTCTTGTTTCAAGTTCCCCTTCATGTCCAAGTTGTTAATTATGAACTGCAGTCTTACACTAAAGAGTGATAACAATAGGACGGTTCAGTAGCTTCTCTCTGTTGCTGTTGTTTTTGTTTGGAGATTCTTCAGCAGCAGGCTGCTCCTTCCCACTCGCCTCGGTTTTTAGATATTGTTAAAGAGCATTGGAGGTGGTTCTGGAGAACACAGGTAGCTTTCAAAAACACGGCGCAGCCACAGGTGGCGCGAGGAGATGGAGGACAAAGTTGTTCAATATTAGTTCAGGCTGCACGAGGAACCTTCCACCTACACTGCCACGTCTGAATGTGTGATTTGGACTCTATTTTCTCCTCTGAGTTTCTGGCTTGCTGTGACATTAAGCTACAGCTCAATTTGGAATGGAGGCACTGGTGAGGATGCTGGGAGAGGGGGGGGGTGTCTGTGTCTGGCTTGGCAGGGTGCTACAGTATTTAATTAAAGCTGTGATGCAGGTATTTCAGGATGAAGAGTGGGAGTCGTGGAGTGCGATGGACTGACCATGGAGTCGTCATCTTCTGGGAACCATGTTTGTTTCCAAGTCGACTGTTGTTTGCTTGTTTCAGTCGAGTTCAACAAGGAGGTTCACGTCTTCTGCCGGTTTGACAGAACTAAGTCTGCAATGCGTCAGACAGTTAAGTCTTGTTGTTTACTTCATATGTCTAGATAAGGATGGTATGAAGTAAAAACAGAACAAAAACAACATTGCTGTTTTACTACATTTATGACTTAATCATGCAATCATCAGTTTTTCCTCCGACCCTTGTAAATTGTTTTACAAGGCCCCCCCCACACACACACACACAGACACACACACACACACACACATATCCAGCGTCGGCTCCATGGCTACGGGGGCCTGCTCCTCATTGTACTCGGTACCTTTCGTCATTAAAGAACTTCTCTGTCTTCCTCCTCCCTTCCCACTCTCCCACACACAGATAGTGTTACATCACCCCAACTCCCAAACCTTCACACTAATTTGCGCTCACATGCGCTGACACACACACCATATGGCCGAACGTCAGACAGCTGTAAGACCTGGAGTAATGCGGTGAGGAATTGCATTGTAGGAGATGATGATGATGATGATGGTCCATTGGAGCTCCTTGGCCCGGTACCTGCGTGGGCGACATGTGCCAGTGTGCAAGTTGACTTGTTATTCTGTACGTGTGTCTGTGTGTCACTCAGCCTGCTGATAGATACTGAGCTGTCATCTCTGTCGACAGTTCCTCATGCATATTCATCATTATGCTAATTCCAACCAACGAGCTTTAATGAGTTCACAACATTAACAACTCAGACGAGGTGATGAACAAAAGCTTTTACAGATTATTTTCCCTGTAATCTGCACTGAGAATACCCCATCACTGGCAACGAGTGACACATTCATATCACAGCAGTTATCCTGTGCATACCGAATTAATGTGCAGGACATGCATGCCTTTAAATGATTTGGGACTAATGTAGGGCAGAACACATTCACAATATTCAAGTTATTTTTGATGAATGCGCCCCGCCAGATTACACGGCGCTGTGGTAATTGGTGGTTATTCTTGTAACTATTTCCTTTTGTGACATTATGCAACACAAATGATTAATAAATTCCTGTTTAAGATCTATGAGAGAGAAGCTGTGGAGTGAATCTGTCATCTAGTGGTCAGATTAGGAAGCAGCACGAAAACCTTTTGCAAAAAGTCAGAGTTTCCTGTCCAGGTGAAGTCAACTCATTAAACTTATGAATAAACTACGAGTACTTAATGTTTAATTTGCTCGACATGTATGAACAAGAATAGGTGAGATGATGGTAAATGAGAAGATAAAACATCCAACATCTGGAAAAATAGAATAAGGTTTATCTTAACATTTGAATATTATTTCTTCAGTTCATTTTGTGTTTTTTATTTTGCAACCACATCAAATATGTACTTCTCAATAAAACCTGTAGTAGACTGGACCAAGACTTTCCACAACAACTGACATCATAATTACTACGTAGGTTTGGGTGATTGTTAAATCCACAGTCGTCAGTCTGCTCCTTTGTTTGCTCTGTGTTGTGTGTTGGAAGAAGACACGCAGGCACTCGATATATCTACAAGTATTTACTCATAAATATCTGACATCTTCCCTCCAGGAGGAAGATGTTGCATTTTACATGTTGTGTGTAATACATTTCCACAAATACAATTAAAGTAGTTTGAAGGAAAGAGGAGAAAAGAAAAATGTGCTTGGAAAAACAACACAGATACATTATGTTTCCGGAGCCGAGTCCAGAACAGCATTCAGTACCACATACTGCCGCTTCACATGTCAACAACTGCTCTGAGTAGTAATAAAATAAATAAATAAACACAGAGGTCAATGTAAGTCCTAAGATGGTCATTCTTGTGTTCGTTTTCCAGCAGGCATTGTGGTCAAATGATTATTAACTTCACTGAAGTTGCAATGAAAAAAAAAGATGCATGCAAAACTCTCACTTGAGGGGAAAACAAAGAATCTCTACTGGATTCCGTACAAAATAACGAGATAAGGACATCATGACCAGGACATTGTTCGGATGTTTTAGAATACTGTTGACTTTTCGTATACAGTCACCTGATGGTAATACATTTAATTCCTCGTGTACGGTCGTTGTTTCACTAATCTATGATGTTTTGAAAAAATCTGGTATGTACAATGGGCAGTAATCAAACCATCAGTACCACAGGATATTTTTTTTCAGCTCAACAAATACTACAAATCGAAAATATATCTTCAGTTTTGCTACAAATAAATTGTATCATTTTGTTCTTGATGTTTCCCGCAATTAACGACTTGACTGCAAATTATCAGTGTTTGCATGGAGACAATGAAAGAAGAAATTGATGCATATATTTAGAATCCTTTCACACCATGAGAAGTAACTCCTGCAGCTGCATCTACCATTAAAAACACCTCTCTAGCATGTGTGCTGTCTCAGCAATACATTTAGCACCCTCTTGTGGTAATTTCTTACACTACATCTACTGTATTACATGGTTAAAAGGCTGCGAGTATGAGTGCTAATACCCACATGAAGGAAAACACTGACGGGGTGGATGAAGGCCAAAAGTAATCAATTACATTGTTGATTTGCAAGGCACCCAACCCTAGGATTAATATCAGACACAGCACTTGGAACTGAATAATACTAAAGTTAGTAGTAGACTAACCTGTCATCTACATGTTTTATAAAGAAACAGAATTTCAAAATAAAATCACCCTTTCAAACTATTATCATCGTATGCAAAATCCTGACTGGTAGTGGATAGAGACTCAATTTTGTTACATCAAAGACGCACTAAACTGAACAGGAGTTAGTGCTGTAGACTATAAACATTCTGTTCCACTTAGAAAACCTGACATTTGGACCTTCGGAAAGTTAATTCACCACACACTTGGCAATTTGTGGAAATTGCTTTCGGGCCATTCAGAGCCGGTGCCCATTCTCAACTAGTTCTTTGCGTTTCGGCAGCAAAAGCAGTCAGGAAAACTGAGTAAAGAGTGGCACAATAGATACAGTATATACTGATAGACGCCATAACAGCTCTTGATCGCCCCCTGGTGGCGCTTACATCAGGGGCGGGATTGTACCAAATGTGTGACCGACATAACATAAAAAAAAAACTAGTGTAGCATCTAGTTGGATTAATAGAAAGAAGAAGAAAAATCAGAGCCAACCAATCGATGTTTGGAAGCCAACGTAGGCTTGCAAAGCCAGGAGCAACACTTCAGCCAGTCGGCCATCGTTGTTGTGACGCTAACTGCGTAACTGACACACGTGCGATGATGTTAAGGTTTGGCTCTCTAGCCTGTGGAAAGGATGGTTGTTAGTTTGGAGTTGGTTCGACTTGTAAACCTTCTCTGTCACTAGCACCAGCCCAGAACTGGAAACGAGTTAGCATTGGGGAGGGAGAGTAATAGTCGGCCATTGGTGTTTTTGTTGTGACAGCGTTGGTACACGGACGTGTACAGTGACAAAATGACGTGGTTCTGTAGTGAATCTTTAGTCTGTGAACATTAAAACTGCTTCTTAGAAGGTCCGCAAGATGAACCAACTCTGAACTAGCACCAGCTGAACTAGCAGCAGGTATACGTTAGTGGAAAGGGGTTCAAATTAGCATTGGTCCATGAAACAGACGGAGTTTCAAAAGTCTAGCTAGCTTCGCCTCTTTATTTTAACCAAACACAAAAATGACATATTTTCCAAAAAAAAATGTGCAAAGTGTCTGGTGAGGACATCAATTCAACTTAAACGTATGTTAATTGTTTAACACCAGCAGCCTTTGCCTTGGTCAGCGGACACACCGTCACAGAGTCCCTCCTCTTCTTCCAGATCAGCGAGGTTCAGCTCGTCATTCATCGACATCCGGAGAAGGTCCAGGTCCTTTTTGTTGGCTGCCAGCACCTGCTCAGCCAATCGTGTGAAAGTCTGGAGAGGACACAATCACACATGTTAATATATATATATATATATATATATATATATATATATATATATATACATGGTTCTGGGTTTCCTTCAGACTGTTCCGTCCTGATAACCTCACCTCTGTTATATTATGGTTG
>CAAKHC010001070.1:5654-18584 GCA_901007825.1 Macroramphosus scolopax
CAGAATTCTCTTCTGGTGCTGTATTTTACAATAAAATATTTTCTCACTGCAGCTATATTTCACGTTCTCTGCTATCAAACAAAGCATCAAGGACTAGATATTCCCTACATTTTCCTGTCTTAACTATCAAGATACTGTCATGTATTTGCTCTCAGATAAACGATTCCCCACGGTCACAGAGGATGTAACTCCAGACTTGTAAAAGACTTTACCTGGCTAATACTTTTCTCAGTGGAATCAGAATGGAAAAAACAGGTTTGCCTTACTGAGAACGAATCCTGTATGGAAAGACCATTCTGGTCCTGGAGCCGGCTGAAAGCAAAGTAATCTATTATGTGGTATTAAAGCTGCCCACTCATCATGGCCACAATTAAAATGTATGAATTATCAACCTCAAGATAACATGTAATACCTAAGTAATAATAGAGATCAGACGTCAGCAGAGCCAGTTTAATCATAACTGCAGATGTGGCGAACCACAGTAATGACAATTAGCTTTGGTTCCGTTTTCAGGACTGTGCAGCTTGGGAAGACTTTGGTAGATCAGTACTGACGCCTGTCTGCAGCCAGAGATTTGTAGAAATCACTGAGGACTCCACTACAAGAGGCAAGCTTCTATTAGCATCCTGCCTCTCTCCGCAGGGAAAGTGTTGTTGTGCTGCCAGGCTAATCAGAAACAGAGACCCATTTTCTCCATGCCTCCGCCTTGTCACAGGAGACACAAAGCTGTCCTGTGTTTTAAAGAGCTCCTAAACAAAGAAGAATGCCAGACACAGGAAGCCGAAAGGCTGCAATGACACCTCTGCATGCCATCAAACGTAGAAAAACCTGTGAATGAATAAAGGTCATTTAGCCAAGGCCAGGACCTGCTGTCACCCTGACCTGAGTGGGAATTACTGCATCCATATTCACACAGACACTGAAGAGTGGGCTGGCATAGATATGCCAGTTAGATATGGAAGATATGATGCAGGGAGTCCTGCAGGATTTAATCCATTCAATAATAACCTTGTGAAGAAAGTCTATTTCTTTTTGAACATCAATATTACAATGCTCCTCTAACTAAATGCTGTGAAGAACACATTCATGTTTTATAACAGCTGACACAATAAGCTTATTGGCCTTGATCAACAAATAATTAATCTGTAACAAATTTGAATACCAATAAATGATTTAAGCCCTCATTAAGAGATTTTCTTTAAAAGCATCTCTTCCATCTTCTGGGTATTTTACGATTTTCTAGGATTTTGAAAAATAATCATCTGATTAATTTATCATGAAAATATATCTTCAGAGCAAACTTAATGATACATTTTTATATAATCCGTTACAGATGATGAGTAGGAAGGAAATTTTATGTTCTATGAGGGGAAACTGTTTTGTCTGGTTAAACTGCTACTCACTGCTATCTGTTACAGGAGCTCTTTGTTTGAGTGTCACCTGACTCCTTTCATAAAGGGATTTTTATAATAAAGCTATGACAGTATGATTCATTTAGTGCTACAGTGATACTGACAGGACCTGTCTAAAGGCCACTACTTTAGCTGACAGTAAAATCTCTCTGTGTTGTGTTCTCTTGCTCTACTCACAGCCGGCCATGGCTGATACAGGTTTCAGTCATATTGCATGCTAAAGAGATTAAGACAAAGTTGTAATTTTGGTAGTTGGTTCTGAAAACAAGAGAGGCCACATAAAAGCTGGTCATCCAAGCGCTGGTGAACAGACTGCAGTGTGTCATGGTGACTGAACTGCCATCTGACCGATACTATACAGAGAGGGACACAAGGACAGAAATTCGCCACTGCTATTTCAGTTACTTTCCTAAACCCTGGTTGGGGCAAGGCCTGCAATTTCAGCCCCTTCTGTGGTCAAAGAAATCAACCCTTTCTAATTATACAGTGCTGGCCCAAGATGATATAAAAATGATTACAGTCCCTTGCATGCTCATTTCTCCTCATCAAAATGAATGGCCAGAGCCTGGCAGGACATGCACAACCCATAAAAACAGTTCAATATTATTTCAAGACATTGATTTAGAAATATAAGCATTAAAGCACTCAATTATTCTAGCAGGTCAACAAGAGTCAATCCTACATGCATATACCGACCAATATACCATCTCCCTGTCTCCCACATTCAATAGACAGTAATACTAAAACCTTAACCTGTTGAACCCTCGTGAAACATTTGGGATCAGGGGGCGTTCTAGTTCCAGTTTTGAAGTGAAGGGAGATCGCCTAGCGACAACTTTGGCACCAGGTCCTGCAACTTTTCTGCCAGAAACCCTGCACATGAGAACACTAATTCAAAGAGTTCTAATTAGCAATATGTGCCTACTGTAATTAAGATCTGCCCGGCTATTTCTGTAACATAGGGTAATTCAAAAGGTTCATTTAAAAAAAGAGACCAGACAATCCTGGTCTGGACTGATGGTGAATCATTTAGGAACCTGCAAAATTATGTTATGAAGCTCAGTTTCCAAAATATCATGTATGCCCCAGATTGGAAGGAAAAGTCATGTATCAGTTAGTTTGTCCATTTAAACAACGTGAACCACGATACTATACAATTAGTTCTCTTCACATATACTGTACACAGACGCTTGCACACATCCAAGCTGTCCGCCCAGCAATGGACAGCCTGGATGTTCAGACACTCACACACATATACAGTGATAGTTTCTTAATTAATTATATGGACCACAAAGAAAATGAAGAAAGGCTATAATTAATGCAAATTCTTTCAGCCGACACACAAAGCATGATGAACACAGGACTATCCACCAAAGGGGTAATTCTCCCGCTAGACTGAGTGCCAATGTGGATTCCCTGTGTACTTCCGAGACAAGGGTGACAGTCTCACAAAAGCTGTCATGGTTAACACACTGCAACCCACAGTGAGGACAGAGAGCCAGACAACAAGGAATACACAGCGGGGGAGTGTAATCGGCGTAAGTCATCTCTGATGATGAATGATAAATTAGATCTAATGTGATAATGAGATGTAAATCTGTCTCGTTAAAAAAATTCAATAAATACTTTAAGTTCAACAAGGTGCTTCCCAAGTAGGCTTTGTCATTTTTAACCACTTTACGCCGTAGGAACAGCCAAGTGCTCTTATGTCGGAGCTGACGGGTTATCTTGTGAAATACATTTCTTTGAACCATTGAGCCTGGAAAAAAAAAAACTCAACTCAATGAATTAAACAATCTGCAAAAGACTGCTGATGAAAGAGACTTGACGTAAAAAATAAATTAGACAAAAACTCTTTTCTTTCTTCCAACATTTAATTTTCTTTTTGTGCACCCATTACTATCTCGTTGTTTTCAGAGACTATGCAACCTCTTCCTCTGGGCCTATTCTACACATTTAACAATAATCAAATTCTATTCCACTTCTGTGGGCAACTGTCCAGAGGCGATCTAAAGGGATTACTCATCTATGCTGGTGGTCCCTGAAGAAAGAAAGCAACTCAGACACTTTGTTTAGCATGTCACAATCAGGATTTGTTTGCTGCAGATCTGAAATTTAAATTCATATGCCCTTGATAATTACAACAATATCTCTGCTTTATACAAAACTAAAATTATTTATGCATATGTGATCGAAGGATAATTCAGCTCGAAAAACACTAACATTTTGTTTCTCTTTCCCTCTGATGCACAGCTCTGAAGTGGCCTGGGCTCTGGAATGCCTTCCCTACTGGCCCCAAGGGAAGACAGGGAGGGGTATGTGTGTGTGTTGGGGAGAAGGACTAGATGAGGAGGAGGAGGCTTGCACTGGGCAAGCACCATGACATTTCCCATTGCTTCGCATTAATGGGTATGGGAAAAGAATCTGAGACAGACAGTAGCGTTGCCAGTTTAATCTGAGAATCCTAAGAGGGGGAAGAAAGCCACTAAAGCGACGGCAGAAAGCATCTGTATGTGACAAAATTTGACTGAAGCAGACTTCAATTCATTATTTTTGTGTAAGTCATATTAATATCAGCACTGATAAATGATTTGATCAACCTGAGAACAGTTGAGAAGCACAAGTGTATGCAAGCCTCCTCCATATCAGACTCTGATTCATCCCGACATTAAAAACAACCTTCTCCACTACAGTCAGATTGACATTTAGGGCCCTTTGACTGGACAAAGGGGATCAGATGCTGTCTATGCTTTAAAGAGAGACAGAGTGAGAGGGCTGGAGAGAGATATCAAGAGAGAGAGAGAGAGAGAGAGAGAGAGAGAGAGAGAGAGAGAGAGAGAGAGAGAGAGAGAGAGAGAGCTCTGTTTCATATATGGAGACAGATGAAGTAATTTAATCTGAAATACTTTCATTTGATTGGTTTATTATAGTATTGAGTTTGATTGATTGAGTTTGATTGTGATAATTTAAGGGTGTTGCTACTGTCTACCAATTTTCTGGTATCTTGACACTCATACTGGTCACATGATCTGGTGTGCAGACCGGGGGCCTTTATCATGAAGCAGGATTTGCGGTGGTTCAACAGCAGCATTTCTTTTCTTTCCATTGTCACTTTTCAGAGAGATATATCACCATGGTAACGTATACTGCAACACCAGTCCGCCAGGGCAGATCCCTTCCCTGCTGTCAGCCCCATCAGAAACCGCACGTCCTGCTCCACTGCCCTGCGTGCAGGGGGGTAGGTCAAATTTCAGTCAACCAAGACTTCCTTCGGTTGAGTACAGCCCTGATTTTTCATTTACTTCAGAAAATTCACCAGCAGCAGCATGTAGCACAAGGCACCGCAGCACTGGACAGCCTGGATGTTGAAAATCCATCTGCAGCTAAAGCCAAGAAGAAAACTACAGCCAGTTTCTTCAGGAATAGAACACACACAATGCCAACAGCATAATCAGCGTCAACCACATTTGATCCGAAGTTACAGTTTAGAGAAGCTGTCGCTGCTGAGCTAAATACCTGGTAAAAAATGGTAAATGGTGCATTTATAAAGCGCCCTTCTACCCAAACGGTAATCAAAGCGCTTTACAATGTTGCCTCATTCACCCTCACATTCACACACTGTTGGTGCACTTGTTGTGGCTGCTGTGTGAGCTGCTACCACATTCGCAGATATTCATACGATGATGACACGGCATCTGGAGCAATCAGGGGTTCAGTGTCTAGCTGAAAGACACATGACACACTCTCTACAGAAGTACGGTAGGGTGATGCATGAGTGAAGTGCATGGGTGCGCTTCCCGAAGGAAAGGGTAGTATGGCGTTGTGTCGTCACAACGCTTGAGTATGTACTCTCACTGCCATTACAATGAGACAGGCTCTTTGGCAATGTGGTTTGATACTTGGTAGACACTGGTTATTATCTATTGTTCTATTTTCTATTTAGTTGATATATTGATTAAACAATTTTTGTTATTGTTATTTATTGAATTTTCTAAAAAATAGAAAGGTAATTTGAAAGCAGTGTAAAGGATGAATGCTGCTTTAAGTCTGTATGTTTTTTGTACAATTGATGAGCTACAAACACATTGACAGCTACAAACGCATTGACGCTTCTACAGTTAAACCACAAATGCCACACAGGTTTTACATGGGGTTAATTACATCAATGTCCTCTAAAAGTCATGGGAACAGCTGGTACAGTCTAGGCAAAGACAGGTGGATGATGGATGATGGAGCATACTTGTCCATACTATGATCAATCATTTTAACACTGCAAACCTCAGGGCCATGGTGCTTCGAGGTGGAAGAATCACAATACAGTCTGATGAGAGGTGGACAGGAGGTTTCAGCTGCTCCACATTCTTAGATTTTTCCGTCCAAAGTTCTAAGATTTTTTTTTTTTACTTTAATATGTTGGCAATATGGATCAAGCAGTTCTGAGAGTGAAATGTATTTCCAAGGATAATTGCAGCGCAGTCTGGAGTGCAAGGTTGCCATGGAAATCTGGTTCAACAAAAGCTTTTGATTGCCATTAGCACAGATCATTAGGCAGAGCTTATTCTAGGGCCAGGTGAGGTCATGTGAACACCACTAACCCCTGGACAACAGCCTGTTCAGTAATGTTGAATGGACGAGGAAGTGTCAATAGAGCTGTCCCTCCGATCCCTCCAAGGAACATAATCTCATAAGCAAACATGGACGAAGGCACATTTTGCAGCTTTGTACCATCTGGAAATCTTGGTTAACGCTGAATTTGCGTGAGCTTAGCATCAATCCCATTGGCCTTGTTTGATGCACTTAGACAGTCAATAGGAAGTTTTTCAATGGGTAGCCCAGTTATGATGTGTTGCTTTATGTTACTTTCATGAGTACAAGGTTAGCCACATCACACTTGAGAGATATCACCGCATTAGTGTTCATATGAACAACGACCTTTACAATTAAATGGATATAAACATTAAGAGGGAGTACTCTACACTAACTGCTTCTCTTTGCAATAGGCATTATTCCCTGTCCCTTTGAGGTCCGGCACAAAGGAACTGAGGTCATTAGTTCAGCCTGTCTGAAATCCTACTGAACTAAGGATGGAGTGACATTCAATTGCAGACATGTCATACAGTCTCTGTCTCTGTGTTGAAAACTATAGACCAGAGAAACATACAGGAAAGTACGAAAGAAGAGAGATGGTTTCCCCCTGAGCCAAACATAAACAGAGGGCTCCACAGACATCCAAGGAGACTTTTGAGAGTTAGAGAAGTTGTGGAGAGGACAGTAGATGAGAAAAACACAATCCTTAACATCAAAGCAAACTCAAGGGAAAGTTAGGAAATAAGCAGTTAATACTTTGTTCGTCCAATGTGACGTTATAGTAGGAAAATCAGACAGAAGGAATGTGTCTGCCGAAGCCGGCCACGCTGTAATTAGAAAAGCTTGTGGCCTGCTGACCTCTCCAGCCAATGAACTGTCAAGAAAGCCACTATCACCCTCTCAAAGACCGTTTTAAAACACCATGGCATGTTAAGTGATAAACTCTTTTTCCTTCTCTTTGAAGCACCAAAAGTGGGGGTGAAGGGGGCGGTGTTGGGATGAGGTACGGGGGAGGGGGGTGGGGGGTTGTTACTGTGGTAAAGATGATATAAACTGTTGTTTCCAATGAGTCCCCATGTATTTGTTTGGCTTCTTGTCACCTCCAAAGTCACAGACAACGCAATGCTTAGAGTCTCAGAGTGAGAATAGAGTGGTCAGCGTCTGTTATAACAGACGCCCGGGTGTCTGTGAATCATGGATTTATATTTGCCAAACCACTGGGCAGTTTAATATTACAGCTACGACTACACAACCGTGGTAAATCAGTTTTGCTGCTTGATTACAGCAACAAAATATTATGGTGTACATAATGTTCCATAAAAACAATCAAAAAATTTGATTACGCAAGTCAAACCTTCATAGACATCTTCAGCCACGTGATGTGAAAGACAAAGTAGCCAAGTCCTGATGTTTGTTGTTACACTCTCTGCAAACAGAAAACAGCGAGACTGGCCGACCCGGTTCATGCTTTCCCCAAGAGCCCTTATTTTGCTTTTCAGAGGGGAAAGACAGGGAGTGTCTGATGTGGATACACCTGAGGTTTGTGGGCGTGTGTGTGTATGTTAGCGTGTGTGTGTATTTGTACATGAATGTGTGTGTAAGCGAAAGATGTGGTCTGAGCTACGCCCTTCTAATCGTTGCCTGCTGGCTGCACAGTGCTTTGATAGTCGTGTAGGTCTGTGCGCTCAATGGTCCCCTTTGTAAATCAGGTGCATTCTTTTCGCCGCCATTTTAAATTCTACCGCAAATGTCTGAAAATGAAAATCAAGACAAAAAGTACTGGGAAGCAAAAATAGCACTCATTAGTCAAAAAGCCATTTCACAATTGCAAGTAGAATGAAAGTTTGAATAAGGGCATTGCATGGTAACCTTTAGGTAAAGCTATGTACACATGTCTATTTGAGGATCTTTTGGACGTAGAATATTTAGACTAGAACTGAAGTGGCAGCTATGAGGCTTATCTTACCTTCATAGGTGAATGACTTTTTGTCAAAAGGTCTGGTCGGAAAATGTGTGTGGCACGACACAAAGTCTGTGTTTCCATCTTCTAAACATCGCAAGCTGCATGTCATCTCTGGTCTAGACATCTTGTGGTTGACTGAATGCCTCCCGCTTCTCTGTACGTCTTCATGTAACTCACAGCTTTTACTCCAGCAAGTTAAGTAAGCTAATTAATTAACAAAGCGTCAGTTCCGAGGCTATTAGAAGGACGTGAACGGTAAGATTTATGTTTCTTCTCTGTTGTTACCATACAAAACCAGTAACTACATCAGGACCACACTGTGCATTCCTAATTAACCTGGAGCTCACACTAATCATGGGCATAAGTCCTTTTTCTATTAAAAGAAAACGTTAAACTTCCATGAAGAACTCTCTGAGGGAGTTTTCTTAGTTCTCTTGGAAACCACAGGACAAGAGAGGAGTATGTCTCAAAATGGATGCGGTAGATCTGGCTAGAGAGGCTGCCACCCAGCTGTTCACAGAGGAGGACCGGGCCAACAGGGGCGGTCTGACACTGGGACCTGAAGACAGACTCAGTTTATACCAATGTTTGTTAATGTCTGACGCCGTGTCTACACAAGAGGTGTAGCACGAGCATCTTAGCACTGCACCAGCTGCAGCTTGTGCTATACTTGAGTCTACACAAGATGTGTTTGTGCACGGTGTTGAGTGTGGGTCAATCTGCATCTTAGAAGTGCTCGGGGCCAAACAGACAATACCTGTAATTACAGGCGTAAAACAACCTTACATGTGTAAGGCTGATGACAGAAAAAGTGAAATGCTTTCAGTGTAGTCACTGCTGCCACTGAAAGGCCCTACAACAAATCATTGTGACCCTGAACTCACTGTAGGGCTCCTTCTCTCAAGTGATGCTGAGAGACTGCACCTAATGAGCCAAAAACAGACACACCAGATCTAAATCATCCAAATCACTGGTTAAACGAACATGTTTTTTTTCAGAAGCCAAAAATATTGGCACACATTTGAAAAGGTCAAAGGGTGAGATAATTATCTAGGATCCCTGCTGATGTCCTCGAAGGCAGCATATGATTAATTTGGACTCAAAGCTGGAGAAGATGCAACGTTTACATTTTTGATTACACGGAAAAAGCTGGCAATGAAAGTTGTTGCAAAGGACTAGGTGCTAAAAAGAGCAGGGTTTTTTTTCCTGGGCAGACATGTAGGATATGGATGTTATATCTGCCCACTCACCTCTTAAAATCTGCTTTTTTTAACATCCAACTGTCGGTCAGGATTTATATTTTGTTAAGACACAGGTGCCCAGCCATCTGCGGTTATTGTTTATTGAGTGAAATCTTACCATAACAATAAAAATTCCTGTTGTCAAAGCCCTGAGGACAGCTGAAAGTGAAAGAAGGAGAGAAGGCATCTTTCAGCAATCTCAGCTGTTCTATTTAACTGTATTAACACATAAAGAGAATTTTCAATTTAGAAAACAAACAACGGATTACAGATATCATTTAGTAATGTCGATTGTTAAATGTAGCCAACCAACCCAGAAAACAACGAGGAGACCGTAAGTCTGCTTATCCTCAGTGGCTTCTCATTACATTTTTGTCTGAAGAGAAAAGGCACCCCCTGCAGTGAAAGACCTTGAAGATGTTAAAAGTAATATGGCCACATGTTCAATCCTCAGTTGCCAGTCACAAGGCATTTGAAACACCACATAAATGTCACATTTTACAAGGGCTTTTTGGTGCAGAAGCTGTTGCCATCAAAAAGGCCATTAGGCTTCAATTTTCATGAAAGGTGACTTAACCCTCCTGTTGTCTTCGGGGTCAAAATGACCCGCCACTGTGTTAAAAACCCCTATACACAGAATATGAGGACAACAGGAGGGTTAAAATAACCTTCATTCATCTGTTGCCACTCCCTCACATTTAGCTGGCTATATTTATTATTGCGCTTAGTTAAACTGATACACATTATTCATCAAACTAAATACACGGCTGGGAAATTAAAGCAGGGCACGAGGGTGGACGCCCCCCTTTTTACTGCCAGATCAACAACAGGGCTGCTGCCTTCCATTCAGCCAGGTGCACAGTAGCTTCCACCTCCACTCCGCCAAACAAACTGAGAAAAGTGCAGACAACTGGTGCTGGTTGCAAATGTGTTTGTGTTTGTGTGTGTGTGTGTTGGATGAATAAGCAGCTGAAACCATTAACAGACTCAGAGTACAAAACAATGCATGCTAGTGTGATTAACACTTTGTCATCCACTACAGACGGGCAACTGTCTGGCAGCTGCCTTAAGCAGACAAACATTGAGTGGTAAGCTCAAGGTGGAGTGCCATCAGAGGAATAATTCAGCAACTAGAAGCAAACTCTGCAGAGATTAGAGACTGATTGGGGTTTTGAGTGGGAGAGCTCAGAGGCTGAAAGAATGTGGCTTTGATATTCAGTGGTGATATACACCTTTGATATTCAGTCCCGTAAGCCAAAAACATTATTAGGTTACTTGAATATAACTAAGCAACAAACATTCAAGTCCTAATTCGGAGTTAAATGCAGACAAACTGACAACAATCTTCTTATTCTTCCAACTGAGAAAAGGAAGAAAGCATATGTCCCAAAATGTTGGAGATTTCCATTCAAGTCATGTCGGCCAACACTTGAATCTCTTTTGCTTTTATTCCACCATTGGAATTTATCAGGGCAGCCAATCAGTAACCAATAAGACCAAAGCGCCACCATGATGTAAGTAGCAGCCTCCCTTATTTTTAGAAAGAAAGAAGAATTACAGAAATAACATGTGGAAATAAATTTATATAACTGTAATCAATTTGTAGTTATCATGGTCATTTTTTAATTGGTCTATTCATTTATTTTCTGTGCCACTTTTCGGCCCCCCTTTCTGGTAGTGTAAGCTCTCCCAAAGAATGTTCACATCAAAGGCAACAGGCCGCAGCTAACTAGCACCCCACTTCCGCAATGGCAGACCATAAAGAGTACTTAAAAGGGACTAAAAAAGCCAATTGCAAAGCAGATTCTTTACAGATTGAGTTTAGAAGAGGAGAGTGAGGTGGAGGAGGGCAAATCCAGGAGGAGTGCAAGATGGAGAGACTAAATTAGCAAACTGTGTGTTTTTGTGGTCTTGGCGATGTAGAGATCCCTGAGGAGAGCTAATGACTGTGGTGGTATCTGGCATGGGGACCAAGTTTCCTTCACTGCTTTAAAGTTGCCTCCAGTCCATAGCCACCAAGTCATGAGCAACTTAAGCTGACATATCTTGGAATTATTCTTTCCACTGATTTCAATTATACATTGCTTGTCAAATTTTAGAAGAATTTTGTCCCTCCCCCCTTTCTTAGTGAATGTAAAGTTTGTAAGGTTTGGCCAACTAGAAGGTAAGCAGGACTATGGTGAGATAATCATTCCACAGCATGAAACTATTTAAGATAAAATGCAAATAAATTACATGAATGACAAAATTGTTTTCTTTCCCACACTATTTGGGATCAAATGAAACATTTATTCAAGCCACTAAGAAGTTGCAGTCGATATTCTATATGCAATATGATTCTTCTGCTATGGTACTTCTAGTCTTGGAAACCGAATTGATTAACACAACCTTCCCTATCAGGGCTTCTGTGTTACTAAATTCAAGAACATTTCTTTTTTGAAAAACAAAATAGAGGCAAACAGAGGACAGGATAAACATGGGGGATAAAAAATACAATTTTTCAAATGAAAATAACTTTCAAATGACAGTTTGAGATAAAAAAAATAACTGGTCTGGAAATAAACAGATAGGCAGTACAGATAGATGCCCCATGCTAGGACACCAGCTGGGCAAAGTGTTGCTGTGACCCCTCATCTAACTTAAGAGCTCTGGACAGCAAAGAGGAGTGGCCAGATTTTATTGTCCCAGCATGAGAAAGGGAGACGGAGCAGGTTTGGCATGATGGATGGGGTCCAACTGGGAGAACGAGGCTGGGATAAAGAAGCTATAAAACTATCCCGACATGTTAGTCTTCACGTACACAAACCATCCCTTTTCAGTGTACATGGGTGTGTGTGTCTGGGTAACAGGGAAGCTGAGTTATCCAGAATGATTCATACATGCTAGACAGGTACTTGATAAAAAATACACACAAGCATTCTATACACAATTCTCCTCTGCCAGTGCAATAGAGAAGCAGTGGGGGTTCCCAGACTGCTGTGTTCCTTTTAATTTTCTCACTGACTGTTGAGTGAAACACCTCGCTGCAGCGTTGACAAAGGTAGAGGGATCCATAGTGCATGCTAAAACCTGTCCTGGGCTGCTGCTGTGAGCCTATAGGCTCACAGTTGCTGTATAAGCAGAAATGGTCAATCTGCTGTGTCGAGGGAGATCATTGGAGGGGGGCCACTGTATGAACAAGAGACTAGTCAACAATGTATAACTGAGAGTGACTCATGTTTAGTCATGTCGGAAAAAGACTTCCAAAGGGGAAAAAACATCTGCTTTGACACAAGAGCCGGGTTGTCTCTACAGTCATAAATAAATAAGAGGGAAGACAGCCTGCTCTGAAGTGAAAGTCATACATGTAACAATGGTTCTATGAATGCTTTACAACTGACAAAGACAGTGGGTAGTGTCATGGCTGGGTACCCAAGACTTTCATTATTTGAGTTACTTTGATATAGTGAGAAGCCCTATTGTAAGTATTCAAATACTAGTCAACAACATCCCTCTTCAAAAAGAAGACAAAGATACATCAGTTGATGTAATGTTTGCACACAGACCACCTAGAATTCTCTTTCTCCTCTATTTACTTTAGCTCTAACTAACGCAACTTTCAAATTCAGAATATTTTATAAGAATGATCGACACTGCCTGATGCCTAGGACAGTAAGATCAAACGTTTTTTGTTTTTTTTTACATTTGTCTCTGAAAAGAGGTCAGCATCAAAGTCGAAGGATCATTT
>CAAKHC010001070.1:18604-64120 GCA_901007825.1 Macroramphosus scolopax
TCGAAGGATCATTTGTTTCCTGGAACCTGCATTGCTTTCAGTGCTTCTCCTGATCGTCCACATACCGGAATCCTTCTTGCTCCCCTTGCCTCCATCTCTGTTCTTTTTCAGCACTGCCTTGAACATGACAAGATTCCTGGAATCCTCTCTGAAGAGCTCCTGGGGGAAAAAAGAAAAAAAAAAACATCACTCACAACAAAAATGCATTAATTGTCAATCAAAGAAAACCCTGTTGGATATTGTCCAGAGACACACACAAGCCTATTGTATTCAGATTATTATAGTACAAAAAAAGCATTTACGCTGCTCTTTTTATCTATTTATTCATACTCCTATAAAAAAGATCAGAAAGCTGTAATTGCTCTCAAAAACCTAATGTGAAAACAATGCATCCGCATTTCATTCTGCTTAGCTAGCACCAGCCTGGTAGTTTTCCCACAGCACTCCTAATACTGCAGGTCACCAGTGGAGGAGTGCATGGAAAGAATGCTCTAATATTTATACAGAAAAGGGCATGTTCTGCTATCTTGTTGTGCAGGAAAACACTCAAATGCTCTGAATTCCACATGTAACTGACACTATGTGGCTGAACTTGAGTGCCTGTTACTGCTTTCCATGGTTGTTCACAAGCTAGTGTGTGCTTTGAATCTTCAGAGTTAAACGAAAAAATATGAAGTCCAGTCTGACTATGCCTGGATGCGCTTGTTTACTTTGGAATTATTTTTAGTCTCATGACGTTTGACAATGGTAAAAACATACCTAACTAAATAGAGCAGCAGCTAAAACAGTATTTGCTGTGGGACTTTTGGTTTCTTGCCCCAAAACACAAAATAGGCTGCTGCAGTGTACCCTGCAGTATTAATAGCAGCAGAGTTATCATTCCAGTGAAAAGAAAAAAAATGGCTTCAACCAAATAAGGGTTTGCATTTTGCAAACAAAACATACAGTGATTGCAGTTCTCAACCTCTCAGGCTAGGCTGACTCTTGCTGTGAGAAAAGCCTATTGATCCATCCCTTTTTACCCTTGATGGTGTCAGATGAAAGATTGTGAAGCATTGAATCGTTGATGGGGGGGTGGAGATGTAGAAGGCAAGTCCCCGGTGGCCGTCTGCATCAAAACATACATTTTTGGTGGGGTTGCACGAATCAAACTCTAAGTAAAGAATATGAAAGGAGACTCAAAGTAGCACATGGCTATTGAGTATATTTTTTTTCATGATCTCACATAAGTTTCAAACAATATGATATCAATGCATTTTTGTGTTTTGCAGATGAATTGTTAATTTAAACTGAGAGTGACATAAGAAAATGCATTCATATTAATACCATAGCTACTTAAAGATGTACAAATCTACAAAAAAGACAATAAATATGAATTTAATATCAATATATTAATTCAATTTTAAAGTTGAATCCCTATCAACCTAGATTCCATGAAGTCATGCGGAATGCCCAATTGCAACTTACTCTAACTGTCATACTATACTGCAGTGTAAAGGAACAAATTAGCAACAGGGAAATATCACAAACACCGGCCACCCTGAAGGCTGCCCAGCGGTTTGCACAGTTAAACTCTTTGCTCATCCCTTTTCCATGTGTCTGCAGTCCAAAACCATTTCCTTTGCACAAGGCTAACACTTTTTCTTGCCAAAGATGACATTTCTTGACCGATCCGATTCCATCCTAGCACATCAAGTTACCAAGTGTCTCGAAAACATTCCTTAAGAATTAAACACTACTTTCACTCAGGCATACAGTGTGTCCACATACCCAAACAGGACAAAGAAAGTCATCAGTTAAAATATTTAGTTTAATACATCCCATTCCATAACACCAGTGCTACTGTATAATTACATTCAGTTTAGCCTACGTGAACAAGGGAAAGCAACTCAACTACACTATTGTCTCTTGTCCTCTTCTATGATAATTATCTTGCAAATGCAAAATATGACAATGTGACAGAGGAGTGGATTTTCATTCTTGAGCCATTAGAAGTAGCAGCCCCTGTAAAAGCATATCACCATAACCACCTATACTTCAGATCAAAGCAGAGGAAGGTAAGATGTGACTTTAAATTAAAGCAAATTAAAAGCAAGCAGAAAAATACTAGCACAACTACTAAATCTAGTATTACTCCAATATACCAATACCAATATGACTCTTGGTTTAACTCTGCTTTCAATCTTTCAGTGGCCTTTATAACAGGTAGTAAAGCTAAGGGTTCTTCTAAACAAGACAGCAACTGGAGGGTAGACACCTGGTGAACCATATTAAAAGGGTGAGAGCTAAGGACTGTCATTCTGTGTCTATAAAGCTTAGGCTAGTATAGTATAGTCAATTGGCCTTTCAGTGGAACTGCTGACTGCTATGCGGGAGCTGGCTGCTAATCTCCACAGTAACAATAAACATCAACCAGGTTAACTCAAAGGAAATGAGTAATGCCCTCTTGAAACTCCAAAAGCTAACATGACAAATTCCTTCCTCCCCCAACCCCCAACAAAACCATCAGAAATGCAGTTAGCGCACTCTCTCAGGGCTGTCGCATACTTTGTGTGGCGGGCCCTGCAATAAAGCATGCGTGCCCACAAACCTCCACAATTATGTAATGGTAGCTGGTGCACAGTACAGGGTGACACAGGTGTGGATGTCCTATAACATCGGGATCGGCTATCAGCCAAATTGTTATTTCAACCATTGGTATCGGCGCAGACTTTCAATCGTTGCATCCCTACATTTTACAGCATTGATAGCTAAGCCATGACATTAAAAAACGCTAAATGATACAATTACTAAGGAAATACTCCATAAAATGCACTCACGGCCAGTAGACACTACAGTATCTACAGTATGCCGACAGTAAATTGTTTGATACAGGACCGATGACAACATGTGTCGATGCCTACACATTAGGTTGTAATTAAGGTGAATGAGTTGATGAAATAATAAAACACAGTCAACATCAAACGCCGCTGAGCATAAGCCTGTAGTGAGGACACAACTGGGACCTTTGTAAGAACGTCTCCGCAGAGAGGAGTCATTGACTGCATGGTATGCAACAAGACAGGCATCAAGATTCCTCAAACCCTCAAACACAGGTCCATCCCAGTACATTGATGTTGTGTTTGGCTATCAGCCTCAAAGCATGCCCCTTCTAAGGGGCCTCTCAATATTACAACAGAGCAATGAGAATCCCACAGTGGCTCACAGGGCTTTGTGGACACACACTGGCTGAATAGACTCTGAAAATTCACATTTTCTTAGTTCGAAACACCCCATGTGCAAGCACAATCTCCCGATAAGCAGCTGAAGAAAACATACCAAAGACCTTAATGTATTTGGGCAATAATATATGATGCAAGGACAAGAAGAGGACTCCCTAATGCTGGCATTTTCAACCAGGTTCGCTCTTTACGCTTCACATGTGGGCCATCCATTACCTTGGAAAGTTCAAGTTAAGAAAAAAAGGGCACACTGCAGTATGTCGTACGATGCAGCAGTTTCCTTTCAGTGGGGGGAAATTGGAAACCGGGATGGTTAAGGGGTGCCTTATGTTATCACCATGTTTGTTTTATCAGGTCATTCCTGTCTTGATGGAGTTCAAATCCATACAGGGAGTGAAAAGGAAAAGAACGTCACCTGCACAATGCTGAAGTGACAGCTGGTTAATGGGACCATCTAGCTTTACCACAGGTATCGGAGAAGACAGCTATATATAGAACGGAAATAGGATTGTTTGTCCAGTTGCCTCTGGCGGGGCAGCATTTCCCATACATTGGCGGTTCGTGAGTTCAAACCTGTATTGTTTGGTTGTAGACAATAGAAAGAATCCTTGAGCTCAGATCAACTTCACCACTCTTCGAGGACACAGCTATTTTCCACCATGTGTTTATCTCTGGCCTATTGAAATGTCAGCTCTCTTTATGAAGTGATTTTACATGAAATACTTAACAGTGCTCTATGGATTTTTCTGCACAGGGTGGCCTTCAAGACGGTTTAGGTCTAGACGGTCTAATGAAATGAATATGTACTTTAATTAATTAATAAACGTCAAATATTCAGCATGAGGGAGTTGATTAAATTAAATAATAATATTGTTCTCTATAATTTACAGGTACTTTGCTAATGTCAAGGAGATGATGGATCGTCGTTCTCAGGGCCAGAGGGAGGTCAGGACTGACCCTGGTCACACCCTGCACTACCCACCACCACAAGAAAATTGTCAAAGTGTAGGAAACACTGATCTCCATAATTATTTTTTCATGGTGCATTCACAGAGTGCAGGAAAAAGGCTGGGCCTGGCGTGTGAGTTGAAGTAGCACATAAACAATGGGAAGTTAGCTAACAAGGCCTTGCAGGAGGAAGTGTTGGTATGAAGGAGAGCTCAGTCTCAATGTCGGCCATTGTAAGCAAAGGTTGGTATTCATATTAACATAAGAGGACAGGAAATAACAAAGGACAGACATTTTTAAGTAACTAGTCTACATGTCCAACTCAAGTGCATCCTGCACAGCCCAACCTTCGACCCTATGAGAAGCAGACCTTCATCTTTTCAGACAAATCAAAGGGGAAATGTCTTGGATCAGTAACTACTGAACTTAAAAGACATTGTTTAACTTGGTATTGTACGCCAGCACAAACAGACCCCATCCATGTCTACCTACTGTACTTGTGACTTACTACATTAACATTAGATCCACTGTTCGTGTCATGTTTTATTTCATAATGAACATATGATTGTACCAAAACATTTATGACATCTTGAACACAAGTCATGAGGTATAGCAACACTTAAAAACACATGACTATAAAGGTGAGCCATATCTGACCTAATCTGATCTGTCACTTATGAATCTGGTATGTTGTCAGCTATCGCAACCTGTGTCAGCTATAAAGATGTCAAACAGCATAAGGGCACACTCTGAGCCCAAACGTGGAGAATAAAATCTTTAAAAAACGGTGGCTTCAAAGATCTTTTGCAGGTCTTTCAGGAAAAGGATTCCGTCAGTGATGGGTATCAGGTACATGGATGTATAGCATTAACTGTTATTTTGCCATGTTCTGATGGGACATTTATACCATAATCATATAGATTCTAAGTGAGGGCAAAGCCAGTTTCTTACTGAGGAGGACTAGCAGATAAGAAATCTGATCCAATCATTAGGCTGCCATGGGAAAAGAATGATTCGCCTCTCTGGTCTTTTGTCCTTGACACCTTTTAACATGAGTGATGCATCAATCCAGGCCTTCATTCAACAGTGAGAACATTGCCATGGAAGTGTCAAGGCATGTTTTAGAGGACGATCATTTCTTGGTATATACAGTTACAACCAAGGCGCTGGGAACTGACTAAACCTGAAACTAACAAGTTGATAAAAGACAAGATATTGCGCATGATTATCAGATAAATATCTTTCTTCCTGCTTCATAGAGATTAAACACGGCTAGCAATGGGCTATAACCTAGCTTGAGAGATCACAGTGTAACATTGATTTTTGGATAATCTAACATATTCATTGGGTCTGCCTTAAATGCTTTCAGAGGCCAGTTTCTCCAGCCATTCCTTTTCAGTTAAAACAATCACCTAATCAGTTATATCAACTATTGCCACAACACTGATTGAACGAGAGCCATTGGTGAGATACCATGCCATTCAAGTGCTAATGAAAATCTGGAGTAGCAATAAATAAAGCTGGTCAATTGTTCTGTGTCAGTTCTTCTTTTGCCTCCCAGGAAGCCTAGTATTTAAAAAAGGGTTAAATATTAACAAGTAGATTAGAGTTTATAGGCAACAGGGAGTTCCTCAAAACTCTGGGAAAAATTATTGGAAAGCTAAAATTTGATGGTCAAACAGTAAATTACATCAGATACATGATGAAACTGCATCCTACCAAAAGGAATGAGACGATTTTAGAAGTGCAGGCGTTCACAAATCTGGGAAACTTGAAAGCACTGACCTTTTACAAAACTGCATGACTCGTGAGAAATGATTTAAGCCAGAACACACTCAACAGGGATTTAGATTATCAAAAGCGTAAGATAAGATGTCATCATCACTTGTCAATTTTGGAGTGCAGGTCTATTCTTAGCCTAACTGACTTCAGCCACATAGAGTGAAAAAATTAGTTAGTCGTGTAGAAACAACCATAACTGTAAACTAATATTGAAAGAAGCAAAGTCCACTTACCAATGTATCTATGCTATAATTGCACAGGGGAGCACAACTAGCCATGCACATCATTGGGCATACTCATATAATAAGGTCTCGCTGATTAGACAACTTACATGTACACAGACTTCACGGCGGCAGTTTGTTACATTTTAGCAGAGACAGGCAAAAGCTGACACAGAGACAAAGTACTAAACAGTTAGGACAGCATCTGCCAAAATGGATGCAAGAGCCTTGAACATAGTGCCAACATTTAGCCTTTAATATACAATCCTGATAAATCTGCACTGGTTGAGTGTTGTCCACTGGTTGCTTTTTTAGTCTAAATTGTTCTAGCCACAAATATGCCTGTGTTCAGGCATTGCAATTTCACACAGTGCTGCTCCATTCCTCACACAGTGTTAGGAGCTACACCTTCCTGTTGTTATGCTGATCACACAGGTAATGTCAGTTTAGGTCTATGAGGGTTAGTACTTTTTCAGTAGGGTTGGCATTTAAACCAAGCCTTGGGAGTCTTGCCGAATTAGACATTGTGTCAATGTCATTTTAGTGAATCTGGACCCAAAACTGTATCTGAAACAGTATATCAGTTTATAAAATCCATGCAGTTTATTTTAGTCTGCTGTAGAGGAAACTGCATTGGTGTAGCTCCTGGAACTGGATTTGGAGTGTAAAATATACATGACAGGGTGGAAAAATAATGATCATTTATCTAATGTCTACAAAATGTATCACTGTTTTAGCCATAAAATCTTCCCCACAAATACTGTAGGAGTTCAGTAACTGCACATCCTTCTCTTCATCTCTCTCTCTCTCTGTCTCTCTCTCTCTCTCTGTCTCTCTGTCTCTCTCTGTCTCTTGCGCTTTCAAAAAGGCTTGATAAGAACGTAAATCAGTAACAGTTGTTTCAAAAAAGTACCTCCAAACATGCATATGTGCTTTAGAAACATACATTGCATTTGCCAACACAATCACAGAAATTCAATGCTGCATGAATGGCCAGTCCTTCATATATTATCAGTAAGGGCAGCACATTATTAAACTGTTGGGGTGTCAACCCCTATTGTAAGACACAAGCAAATGCCAACTTCCTCAGAATGTGCTGGAGGGCAAAACCCTCGGTTTACCAGTCACTTTATGTTCCAACACACTACTGCGGCTTACGGCTACTGCTCCTTCACGGTACAGTGACCTATTTTTGCCTCTTCAGGAACAAAGAGGTACTACAAAACAGGACAGACCAGCGCTAGCTAGTTGAGGTGCCTTCAAAACCCTTTAAGAAAACTAATTATACAATGCCACACTGCCAGTAAGCTAGACACTGGCTAAACACAACAAGGTCTGTTGTCTGACAGCAGGATTATGCAAAAACTACCAGGCCGATATTCATGTAAATTCCTGGTAGGATGGAGCATGGACCAAGGAAGCACCCATTGCATATGGGGGCGGATACGGACATTTCATGAATAGAGATAATTTTGCACTTTCATGTAGGAACTATCACACTGTCCCTGATGAAGGTCTTCTTCGTCAATGATTTGCGGCTTTCATATGTATAAAATCATCATCAACAACTCAGTATGTGCTGTCTGTAAGGACACTGGCTCCAATAACATTCCCTCCTCAGCCATAACAATGTGACTCTGGTGCCAGCGTCTGCCACTGGCCAACTGGCTGTGGACCATGGGAACCAGGCTCTCCAGAGACTAGAAGGCAGTCTCTTGTGGTAATTCCAATAGGCTGATTGCCTGTAATACAAACATCTCATCGCACTGCAGTTGGTACGGCAATTGAAGTAGCATTAGCCTTGGTATAAAAGCATGAACAATCCAATATAATGGTCCATAATCTGCATAAAATTGGCCATAATTATGCTAGAAATTTAATACTGAGTATCTCTATGTTGAACTATATTGAATGTCAGTGGCAGAGCCTGCTCCACCTGTTGAGTACAAAATTAAAATTTAAACTGTATTTACACAGTGGAATCGACCTTGAAGCTAGAATGAGAACTCCAATTCAACACAGGAAACAGCAGTGTTGTGGCAAGTTCTTTCAAGATAAAACGCCAAACAGTGAGGTCATGAACACTTGGCAAGATGGTCAGGGAGCAAACTAAATCAGTCACTTCATGTGCTCATCACGATCAAAGTTGAACCATAACATTACAAGCAATTTCCTGGCAGGGGAAAAACATAGCTTTGGTTTTCAGAGCACCTGGCTGAGCTATAAGGGGATTCCCTCATTGGAAATATGCTGAAAACAGCAAACAACAGCAAAGTCTCTGCAGCAAACTTCAATAACTCAAGATATATAGACAGAAAAGATTTCACTCACATTCGCCAGTAAAAGATTAATGACACTACAAGTCACGCTCCGATTAGCTAACTCTAGTGGCAGAAGTTTCTCATCTCATGAGGCAAGCCGAAAGCATTATGTTAAAAAGTGAAATCCTGGCACTTTGAATGCATAAAACATCATTATTCTGAGCAAAATGACAATAAAGGATCTAAGCTGAATTTAAAATATGATGAAACCAAAAGGAAGCAAATTATAAACATGTAATATTCTTTGAAATGCTGGAGCCCTGCTTTAGTCTTAAGTCTACCACTTTAGTTTGATTCCACTATCAAAACTGCCATATCTTATCACAGAATAAAGACTAAAATTAACATCAAACAAGACCACTAAGTTAAATAATTTGGGCTCAGAAAAGTCATGACACATCTGCATCCTAGAGAGCAGGATCTTACTCCTTAATTAGTCTACATTTCTCCAGTCATGATTCTATCGACCACTCCTGTATGGCTGCAACTGTTATCAGTTCATCTTTTAGGGTGGAGTCTATCAATTAAACCTCTGAAATAGTGAGTCACACTTCCTAGACCCAAAGAAGACGTCTACTAAAAGTTATTCTTGACAGTCCAACACCCAAAAATATCCTCCATACAATGATATTCAGGAGAAAATATTCACACTTGACGAGCTAAAACCGGAAAAAGTTTGGCACTCTTTATTACTGACTTCCACAGCAAATGCATTATTATTGATTAAGTGTATTATCTTTGGAGTTCACGGCTTCACCTTTGGTTCCGAGACAATAAGACGGATATTTATAACTATGAGTTGAAACCATGAGTCATAGTTTGTTTCTGTAGTAATTATAACGTTACTATCTCGCTACCTATTATGCCAAAAATTATCAACAATACAGCCAAGATAAAAACCGACGTGAAATATTAACTTCAACTGTTTTGATTATGCTAGGTGAAGTAGCTAAGTTAGTTACTGTTAGTGTGCTTGTTAGCGCCGCTTATCACAAACCAAACGGAAACGCTAACGTTACCTGGGGAAAAGTTTGATAGAAACAAGTTAACAATACTAGTGAGCTAAACTTTGAGCTAGTTTAAATAACGATAACATTTCAAATGCGTAGCGGCACATGAAATAACTCAAAAGCAGAAGCTGTTGTGAATAATTTAGAAGTAAAATGCTGGGCTGCTGTCAGTCCCGTTGGATCTGACGGCTGCTCAATGGGCATGTCCCAACATTTTCCTCCCAACAAACTAACGTTTTTCTTACCGGCGCGGAACGGCGCATGTTACCGCCAACAGTTAACGTTACTTTTCCGTACGTGTGTAGTGACAGGCTAACTTCACTTTTTTGAAGTCTTACCTGATAAATGTCATGGATATGAAGTACTAAAAAAGTTTTCCCAGTCCTTTAGCGTATCTCCACAGGAACTCAGTTCCCCACTTGATCCACCAAGGTAGGCTACGGGACGCAGGACTCCTCCTCCCCGCATGAGGTCATCTGTGCGGGAGGCACATGAACAGGCGAGCAGCACCGAGTCCCCCTTCCTCCTCCTCCTCCTCCTCCACCACCATCCCTCCTCCTCCTCCTCATTGCTCTCTGCATGCCACATGGACATGACAGGATGTTAGAGATGAAAGATACAGGGAGGGTTATTACTTGGATTTTCACTTCTTTAAATATCTGCTCAGTTATATTTTTGTTGGATTTCTTTAAATGGAGCAGTTCTTTCTGGCAGTTCCGTCTCCCAGAAATCTCTATAATAAGTGTAGGATGACTCATTTTTTTTCCAGGGAACTTAATGAGAAATTATGCAGGAGAGGTCACATTAAGTGTGGGATTCTGTCACAACATAAATTAGAGCATATCGTGCAGTTCTCTTGCTGAAAATCAGTCTGTAGACACATCTGCCTCACTGCCACAATGACTTGCAGATTCAAAGCCCTCCCCATACTAGACAGTTTATTTATGAATCCTTTATATATTTCATTGGCCCATAGTACAGAGTCTCAAATATTTATATTATATTCACAATATAGGTAGGCTACGTTTCGTCCTGTGCTCTTGTGCTCTGCTAGGCAACTTTTCAGATGAACACAATTGTTTGGTTAATTAATCAATTAGGCGATGTCATTGATCAGCTTTCTCAACTGTCAGGATTTGCTGCTTTTGCTTTTTTCAAACGTGTTGAAGATCAAGATTTCATATTCAAAACAGAAAGGTCTTAAAATGTGCTTTTCTGTAAAAACAAAGCAAAAGATTAAAAGATGATGGTGTTTAAACATGAGCTAAAGATTTCATTTCAATTCAACTGTTGGCCTTTAATCCAAAAAATCGTTTCCCGAATAGTATTTGTGACAGGAAGAAGGTGACACCTGCACACTGTCTTTACTTGCTCAATAAGGATATTTTTTTAATATAACGTTGGGGTCAACAACCTTCCTCTTCTTATGGTATGTGCTCATAAAAAGAATAAGCATCTTTGTGTACAGAAAGGCAGGGTTCACCTTGATCCTTCACATTGTTTGATGTTAAAAGCACAGTTATCTTCTATTGCAGCTTCCTGTATATTGTTTAATCTGAGCGTACTAAAGGTGAAATTACCTTCAAATTTAATAATAGCTTTTAAATTACTTCCATAGAGACACTAAAATTCTTTTGTCATGTAGTCATACAAACATATCTAGTTCACTTAAATCAAGCAGAAGCTTCAAGGATGTTTAGGATTTTTGGACAAAAACACAGTGCAATGCTGTTTTTATTCACCCTGGTGACGGCCAGTGAAGCTCACAAGACACTTCAGTCTATGGCGACCTCATGAGGTAAGACTATTGTATGTTGCTGGATTAGAATTAGAATTAGAAAACCTTTATGTGCAAAGAGACAAGATGTCATAAAATCATAGTTTTTTAAATGCAATTCTGCATTATTTGTGCTGTAATTTAATGTATCTGCACAGAGTAGATTTTGTTGCTGCGAAATAAACTTATAAGTCTTCCCCTCCACTATGTGACATACAGTGTCGTGGTCCTGCCAGGGTCACAGAGGCTCTTCAGATGTCCTGGAATGGACAGACACTGGCAGTGAAATGCACCATATCTGCAGGTCAGAGGACCACCGACTGCTCCACTCCTCAAACAGACCTTAAGAAGTCTCTGAACTTCACACACAGATGGTATCAAAGGCATGTGTGTTAACAGCATGAGCATCACAGAGAATTTATGGTCGGCTGTGTTAACAGGGCGATCTTTAAGTACTTTCTCGTTGAACAAATGAGTAAATATTGTTTGTTGACTTTGTGATGGAAATAGAAGGGCCCATACATCTCAGAAAGTCTTTATGTGGACGCATTTGTGTGTGTGTTTGTAATCCAATGTATATGGAAGCCCTGAGAGGCAAATGAGAACAAAAAATCTGAGTTCTCCGCAGTGTTAATGACTGGAGAAGTTTAATTTTGTTCACTGGGTCCAACTCAGAGTTGGTAAAATCTGGTTTCTGAAAAAATATTTAGAACATGGAGGTACTCTTCTTTGAAATGATCCCTACAAAACAGAACAAATGTCCATCAGTTCGCCCCCCGTTTTCAAAAATAATAAAAAAAAACAACTTAAAAACATAATGCCAACAAACCTTTTTTTCTCTTGTTTTGGCAGCTGAATGAAGATTTAGGGAACCTATTAGTTCAACCCAGGAAAAACTTTTTTCCCCACCTTTTTCTTCGGTACAAACGTGACACAAGAAACGGAAACATGTAACGTAGGCTGGCGGAGGAACAGAAACCAGGAAACTCTATTGTATGAAGTCGATCTTCCATCTCCCTGACCTCCCTTCCTCCACCTCATGTACAAAGCACCCGGTGTTTAACTCAGAGAATGATTGAAAACACAAGAATCACTTGTCTGAAAGGTCTGCAATACACTATCTTGTATTTTCAGGTAAGACAGTAATACGAGTAGGGACTCAGATGGGTTTTGTGCAGACCCACTTTAAAATAGAAAAAGTTGAGATGATTACATGATGGATTCTTAACTAAATCCTACGGGAAAAACACCATATTATTTCATGCATATGCAGGTTCCTGGGTCATGCACGGAATGGTCTGGGAACTATGTTACCTAGAAACGCAGGACCCTAAACCAGGACTTAATATAAAAACATGATTCAAGTTAATCCCACAGAGTGGATCACTTCACCTTAAGCATTTGTTTAATAATAAACAGGGGCGCTTTTAATAAAAATGTTCCTTGAGGGTGCTTCAGCAGTTTGTTTGAGTAATTTGCCCCCCAAGAAAAGCAAAAGGTGGTTCAGTGGGTGGAGTTGCCGGGTCACTACTGGGAATTCTCAAGAGCTCTTCCCAGTTCGACCACCAAATTATGAGTCACTGCCTATAGATACTTACAACATTCTACAAAACAACTATAGTTTGGCAGCAAGGAACAATGTTTTGTTGGAGCTCCTCAAAACAGGAAATAGTCATTGGTGCTACTTCCAGGTATTTAATACACAGGAACATGTTTGGAAGTGAACAGATGCTATAAGATGTAGCGGTCAAAAAGATTAGGCTTCATGGAAGTTGTGTTGTATTTGTGAAAAAACATCTGTTTGTGTGGAGCCTTTAAATGTATCGACAGCGATTTGCTGCCACCTAATGGTCATTGTAGTTTATTACAAGAGAAGGGCCGATATCATTTCCATGCAGTTTTTCTTTTTTATTAAATCTAATAAGTGCAAAGCAATGCTTAGAAAAGTTTCAGTACAACCACAAAAAGGTCATTTTAAACATACTTATACCCTAATGCCACATGTTTTTCCATTAGCTGCTAGACACAACTACAGCCTTTCTCTCAACACAAGGATAGGCACAGGAATGCTGGTTTATAGTATTATTATTCAAAGACATGCAGAAGCTGAAAGAAGCTATTTTTTCCTCTACAATACAAAATGAGCTTGATGGAAGCTTTCTTTCTAGCAACACAGACATCATCGACAACCTGACCACCGCATCCCCCTCGTGTCTTCAGGTTTTAACAGGGATCCTTCAATACTTTCTGGGCTGCTGGATGAGGAAAGTACGCGTTGAGTGTGGCTTCTCCACTGCAGGGCGTACCTTACTGTGCCTCACACTCACAGGCGTCTCTGGAAAGTCATGGCTCAGCTGTGGAGATTTAAGGAGAGTTATCCACAAAAGCTGTGTAAGCAATCCGGGTGGATTAAACTTGACATGCAAACACTTACCTTGTCGAGAGCTCCGGTCAGAAGGATGCCAACTTGTTGCATCCTGTTGGAGGCGGCAAAGGACCTGTGCAGGAGCACAAATTTAAAATACAGGCATTATATTTAAAGAAAAATTGACAGCAGGATGAAAACCATCCATGGTTCAAAGTTTCAAGCACGTTTCAAACAGCGGAGCTGGATGAGGCGAGTTCTCAGTCAGACTTGATGGATCAACAATGGAAAAACAGGCTTCTGTGTTGTATTTCTGATTTTTCAAGCGTCAGAATGGACAAAGAAGATTTAAGGGTCTTTTTGGTGACAAGCACACAGTTTCATTATTGCAGAAACTGAACATCTTCTGCTCAACTATGTCCAGGGTTTACAGACATCTAGTTCTATTGGCGTTAATGCCTCGTTGATGGCAGATGTTAGAAGAATGGCCAGACTGGATCGAGCTGATGAAAGGGAAACAGTAACTCAAATACAACACCGTACTAGCAAGGTGGACCTAATAAAGTGTAATTTTACTGAGCAACACATCATACATGATGAATTTGAATTATTAAGCATTGACTTAGCTTGAGTAGTTAAATGTTATTGAAACAGGAATTCATCTAATATTATGTAAATATTTCTAGGACATGAGAGGCTGACTTGCAGCCTTTACTCATTTCCTCTGCAGCAGCTGGCTGATCCTACCCACTTTCCAGGCCCAGTTCATTTCAAACAAGTCCAGAGTCTGATGATAGGGAGGTGTATTCGATATTGTAGATGCAGACTGTGAACCCACCTCATTTTATCGGACCTCTTGGTCTCCTTCTCTGGAGTCCCATGGGTGCTGGTCTCTTCCAAGCTTTTCTTTGCCACCCGTTTACCTCCGGCTTTCACTGTTGAACACACAATAAAACTATTATTTATGTAGCCCTGGGCACAAAAAAAGTTGGATAAAGCAGCATAATGTGTGCACATGTAGCTTGCAGGGTTTAAAAGTTTAAAGGCGACAGTACAAATGGGATTCTATACAATACTATTCACTCTATAATTCATGTTTATCTATATAGATAAAACAGCTGTAGATTAAAAGGACTTCAGGATCTTGAATCAAATCAAATATAAATACCAAAGCAACTGCTGTTTTAGCGGAGTTGCTGGTTTCCAGCCTGTGTGGGTTGGGTCTAAATCTGAGGTCACAAGGGGGTTAAATTATGTTTCACTATGATCTTATGACCTTAGACTGGAGGGATTTACACCCTCAGGGCCATAGTAAAGTTTTAAATAAATAACTTTAAGATATAAAATCCCTCTTTGGTTGGACTGCTCTCAGGCCTGAGGTCCCCACTAGTGGTCAACCAGGGTTTTTCAGTGACTGATCATCTGGCACAAAAAGACAATATCAAGATGCAGTTTTTGCAGCACATTTCTGCAGTGAAGCTTTTTCGATTTAAAGAAATGTTTCAAAAACATAAATATTCATAGGTGAAAGCAATTTCATTCAAGTGCACATTTTAGTGCACTTAACAGATGGATAGCAGCATCTAATTGTTTCAGAGATTTGTGAACTTATTATGCAATGACAAAACGCACTGCACATTTGTTAATCGACATCCTGAGACACCGGAAGGTGCCGATTATCTCAATAAATGCCAATAATCGACCCGATTATTCGGTCTATATCTAGTCCCCACTATGGTCACAGTCCGCGAGGTTAAGTCACGTTGGAACTAAAAACAGTTCCGTATTACATAAAGTAAAACAAGACTAAATTTGAGGCTACTCAAGAAAGCAAAACGTGCAGCAGGAAATTAAAACAGAAACTGTTTTTGCATGTTTGTTTTTTTACTGACACTGCATCGTTAATGATGAAATACGTGAGAAAACTATAGGACAAAGGACACGGTATAGATGGAGACATTAAACTATGTCTTTATATTGGACGTTTGCTTGTGGGAACAGGTTGTTTCATAAAGGCCTGCTTGAAAGTAAAAAAAAAAAAAGGCGTGTGAATCGGGCTGCAAACGTGAGCCTGATTGATGATTAAATCACAGTAAACAAATTGAATACGATGTAGTAATATTGTGTTAAATGCAGAGCCAAAGCAGCTTAAATACTTTGCACAAAAAAGGCAGACGAGCAGCTGATGAGGCTTTTGCACGGATCTGTATCTGGGTCAAGCAGCGACAACAACAATGTCGACAATGAAGAAAACTTCACGGTGCAACTCGACCTGAACGCGTGTTTACCTGCAGGAGGGTGACCAGCCTTCAGCACAGGAGCCTCCTTCGCTCCACTTTTGGAGAGTTGCTGCACCATCTTCAAAACTTTTTCCGCAGAGAAGAAACGAAACTCCGATAAACAGCAGCTCTTTGTTTTTTAAGCTCGAATACAGATGACGTCACGCGTGACTTCCAGCAGACACGCCTATTTGACTGTTCGACGGATGCTGATCAGCGGTTACGACCAAAGTGAAACTGGAGCCTCGTTGTTCAATTCTATCTGCGTCTTCATCTGCACGAGTAATTCTGCAGTATTCAGACTTGTTTTTAAATTCGATTAGTTTCGATCAATAATGACAATGAGATCGATATCATCTTAATACCGCAATGGAGAAGTGAAATGAGAGATTGTTCATGTTATCAGTAACACCTGTGTTTTCCTAATATCAAAGTCTAAATCAAGGCCGTAGCTATGGAGCCAACATGGTAGGGCACCCATCCAATATGACCCCCACCCATAAGTACACAAAATCTAAAATTTTAAATCGATCACCAACCGAGGGATGGAGTTTTTTGGGGCATTTTTCCTCCCACCAACTGCATGTTCTGCTTACATGTCTCAACAGAGGGTTGTTACTGATGTTCAGCACTGTGTCCCCTAACAATGGTTGGAAGCACCATTAACTGGGTTACATTCTTAACTGACCCAGGGGATTATTCCTGCGTCAGCCTCTATAGGGAGGTGAAAGCACAGCATCAGGCCCTGATCAGTCCTGGTGAGGATCCAGTGTTCTGTATCAGGGTGTCGCAGCAGCACAATAATGAAAAACAGGCCTCAAACCTTTGTTGCTTTACTGAAGTCTATTTCAGGATCTACGGGCATGTACTTTTTAGTGTTATCCCATTACATTCAAATTGAGGAACTGTACTTTCTACTTCACCATGCGTCATAATGGTCCATTTAAAGTATTATTACGGAACTGAAATCACCCTTTTTATAGTAAGTTACCAGGAAAAAAAACACAATGTAAAAATTCAGTGATGCAACCACCAGACAGTCAGATTATCGTTTTCTTGTTTTCATGTTATTTGAATTCTATCATAATCTCAAATAGAATGTTTGTAAACACAAACACATTTTAACTTTAAAACTTGACTCAAGTAATTCAATGAGATGAGAACTTAATACTTTTGCTTATGTTTCTGTGACCTTAAGTATTGTATGTAAAACAATGTAGTGAAATATGTTTCTACAAGTACTTTTAAGTAAAGAAAGGAGTTTGATTCATTTGTTAGTTGGACCTCTTCATGTTCTTTGTAGATCAAAGGAGTCTACCAGAGAAAAGATGCAATTACACAATTTAAAAAACAAAACTGACCATTTATTATTTTAACATGGTTGTATTATGATGCCATTGTTTTTCCACACTTTCTTCATATTTATATATCTATAGAGTTTCATTATGGCACAAGTTTATTGTTTTTACCAGTGCAGATGAGTGTAAACCAGGTAACATGTTGTTCTTCTCTATTTACAATAAAATGAAAGAAATGTAGACTCCATGGCATGACACAGCTTCAACAATAAGTACAGGTATAATTTGATCCCTCTGTACAATCTCTGTACAACCTAACATCCTTAATTAACTCATTTGTTCTTTCTTTCTTTTGTTTTTTTTTTTACATATGAGTTCATGATCCATTTAGGCTTCGGCACATACACATTCCCCATCTTGACCTCTTTCCGCACATCCTCGCTCACATGACTCACACCTTCACCATGCTATCACAGCTACGAGTTTCATAAAGAAAATAAAACTAACATCTAGACAGAGCAGGACACGTGTCTCTCAACGATGATGTCTAGTTTTGTCCCTCAACAGTCTCCCAGCATGATCTTCATTTTTCCTCGACTGAATTTAAAAAAAAAAAAAAACTTAAAAAGAACATTCCTTAATTTCCTTCTTTGGCACACATTCCATCCTTCCATCTGCTTCCGTCGCTCGGGTGAACTCCCCTACATACAAACACATTCACTTTAAAACAAACACACTTATAAAGCCAAGTTCATGAAAACAATTCTTGTGTTCCCCCCCGGTTGAGGGGCTGTTAGCAGCAACACAGGAGCATCTCTGGACTTATACCCAGGAGTCAGGAGAGCCAGGGTACTGCTCGGCCCTGTAGGAAGGCCTCCGTGTGCTAGCGTAAATGTCCACATAGTTGGTGTTGGACTTCAGTCCGTGAAGCTGGGAGCTGTAGTCCACTGTGGGCGGGTAGGTGATGACCTCCTCTAAGTAGGGGTCGTCGTAGCCATGGGGATGCTGCAGATACATTCGGTATGTATCGTAGTTCCTCCTGCCCGGCTCGTCTGGATAATACATAGGCTGAAAGAGAAATAGGCAGGAAGGCTGTCATGAAGAACCAGCAGAGCCAAGTTACTTTTGTATTGTGGTCCTAATGGGCTCCAATATACCGTATATTTTCCTTCATAAAAAGTAAATTTGATAGTAACTAGCTGATAAAACTTCAGCTTGTAAATAACGCAGTATTTTGATATTGTTGTATTACCTAAAGGAGTTCACATGAGATGATTGATACCAATGTGTCAGTACAATCAGCAGCTAGTTAGCTTAGCATAAAGACTTGAAACTGCTGGCCTCGCTCTGTCCAAAGCAAACAAATCCGCTCTCCAGCAACCGTAAAGGGAATTTCTAAAAACATTGTGGGTTGTGTATTATTATTTCTTCGTCAAGGCAGAGTCCCTTTTCTGAAGTCCCTGCTGAATGCTTGGAAGCCTGGTGGCGAACAGTATCCCAAATAACATTTGCTATTAAAGAAAATAAGCCTATTTCCCAAAATATACCACTATTACTGAGCTTGTGCACTGATGCACAAGCCAATTAACGGAATAAAGTAGCTGATTTAAAATACTCGGGGAATGTAGTATCTTCAACACTTTCTTTGATCTGTTTGTATTCTTCTCTTAAGGCCAAACAGAAATATATTTTAAATAGGCTAAATAGAAAACTTATATCCTCTTTGCCATTTCTCAACTTTTAGATGTTTGTATTTGTGTCACCTGCTTTGTGTATTCGTGTGATTGATTGATTCAAGCAAATAATCCAAATTCCTCTTTCTTTACTGTCAAAAAGGCACACAGGAAAAACAACAAGGCCTCGAACCTGTGCTCCACTTGAAGGTGATAATATGTAATAACGCACAATCTCAGCCAAATGCACTTTTGTCTAGATGGAGATTTTTCAGCCACCACGTTAATCAATCACCACACATGTCGTGCTGCGATGGCAGCAGAGAACCGGTTCAAGGTAAATGACATAAATCCAGAAGATAGATGGAATTGCGTTTGTATGAAATGAGTGGGGAAAGGACTGTCTTCACACATTAACTGCGCTAAATGTGACAGGATGAAAGCCACAAGAGAACTCTGTCTTTTTCCCCCCTCCAGTCTCCGCCCTCCATCACTGCGCCTGTTATAATGGACGTGTCCCACAATGGCAGGTGCCCGAAACGCACCCAGACCATCCCAATCCCAGCAGTCACATTCACTCTCGCTCAGACAATAGCTGATGTGCTGGTTCATTGCCAGCCTCCTCTGTGAATCACAGCGGAATATGTGTCAGTCCCTTTGAATTAGTCAAGTGGGGTGAAAGAGGTGGTCCTTGTCGCCAGGTGGATTCAGCACGGTGAAGAGAACTAAAACAAAAGGCCTTTTTTTTTTCAAACACTTCCTGGAAGAAAACATTGATTTCCGAGTGGCACAACTACTACTACTGCCACTGACTGTGAAAAGATGTTTATTGTAATGTGACTCTATCAATTATATTATGGTGTTTAGGTTTCAAATTGCTGTACGCAGAAAGGCCCCAACTAAATAGTTAACATGAGTTAATTTAATGATAACCTGTGTTGAAACGACTGTGGGGGTTGAATCATAGTAGATAAACTAAGAACAGAAAAAGCGTGCAGAGCCTGTGAAGTAGAACCAAACATTTCTGCAGAATGATTTAAATCACCTGTGTTCTTCTGGGCTCCTCTCTTGTGGGTGATGAATAGTAATATGGAGAAGGCTTTCCAGACCCTGGAACAAATAATAAATAAAAAGAGCATTGCAGTACAAGAAAAAAAGGGATTTGATGCAAATTCACGTCGGTTCATATCAGTGGAAATGCCTGCAGACCCCCACAGGGTAAACATGTGTATTTAGAGAGGGAGAAGGATGAAGAAATGCAATGCAGAGTTGGGGAGAAAAATCACCAAGTAATAGAGTTGGCCACTGTTTTTCAGCTGTTTACATAGCCCATGGGATGGGTATTTTTGTTGGCACTTTAACAAACCGGTGGAATCCAGAAACTGAATTTCCACTCCGCTATGTAGTGCATAAACTGTAGAGGCTTCAGCTCGTTTTGTTTACTCAGCCCTCCGCACTCTCCTGCCAAGCGTAGGCTGGTGAGAGCTCTTGTCTGGATGTCTGGGTACCCACTCACTGCCCCTGTCTGCATGCTGCAACCTCGGCCCACTAGCACAATAGCACAACACAATAGCGCCATTGTTATGTCCAGTACTGGCTAGCAGGTCCATTAACTGCTGTGCAGACCATCTCCATCACCAAACAGCTCTGAAGAGCTCTAAGCTAAAAACTGTCTAAGAGCTGGCAGGCAGACAGGCAGGCTTTGGTGGTGATGATAAGAGAGCTGTCTTGGCAGCGAGAGAAGACTGACCATGGAATGGAAGCTAAAACACATAAAGGCCAGAGGCCAGAGATGAGTCTGGAGCAGAGGGTGAAATTCAAAAATGTAGTTGTGCAACTTGCAACATTCAAATGTGTGCATGGTTTGAGTACCTGTATATTGGTTTTTATGGATAGTGTTGTCCCCCTGGAAATTATAAAATTGCATAGTTGACTGTGCTCTCTGATAATCTCTGATAGTGTCTCTGTGCTCTTTCATGCCCAGCATTGCAGGAGACGACATGGCACTGGCAGCTGTGGAGAGAAAAACACAATTTTAGCATTAAATTCCAGATGTTTCCCACTTTCATTGACGGGCTATATTTCCATGTGATAGATAACTGGACGTACCAGGGTGGTTGACAGGGGACACCTGAATAGTGCTGGTGGGGAGGGTGGGCTGGGACTTGAACCTGTCCCGCTCAAGTGTTGACACTGGAGTTAGGAAATGGTTTTGGTTCCAGCCATCCTGTTAGAAAGCATAAAGAGGTTTCTTTGGTCACACAGGAATACTTGAAAAATCCATTGTGCACTATGTTGGCTTTGTGACCCACAACGAGTATGGATTTTCAAAAGGGAACACTACATATTTCCCTGAAATTACACATCAAATCTTTTTTATAATTGTTGACAAGAACTGCTTCTTATGTGAAATACGTAAATAAAATCATTTGTGGCTCCAGGGGCCGCGACATGAAATCTGAGTAAATAGAACCCACTTTGTAGTTAGTAACATTACAGCTGGAAGATGCATGTTTGGAAATTCATTTTTGTAGAATTTGTCTTGAGCCTAAAAATGCACATACTTTCTTATAGATGGTACGCAGATCCCGATACTGCCACAGTGTGTTCAGCACCTGAGCAGCTGCTTTAACCACCTTCATGGAGTACCTGAAAAACAAACACAAACAGAGAATTCCAGACTCACTCTAACCCCTTTTTTTAATTATACTGGCCTGTGGAAAGATTGTGTTTTAACCTGGACAGAATATATAGCAGGCTAGAAATAACTGCTGTTCAATCGTTCCACTAGGACATTTAACCTCATTGCACATAAAACCACCTTCCCTGTGGCTATGGCTTCTCCTTCTCCTAGCCTTTAAACGTTTATGTCTGTGCGTGTGTTAGTGTCAAACTCTCCAATGTCCAGGACACTCTGTACCAGCCAGCCACATATGGTTGTTAGTGTGTTCCAGCAGTTCATTTGAGCATGTGCACATGTTAGGAAAGTCAGGTTTGCGTCAGTGAGTACTCTACACCTTCACTAAAAGCACTGGGACAAATATATGCCGCTGTAGCACACCTGTCTCCTCTGCCCTTGGTGATGTTAACCAGTTTCTCGATGCCCCCTGTGTCAGCCAAAGCCTTGGCGTTCTCCATGTTTTTGCTGGTGACCTCGTGCAGGGTGCAACAGATGGCTGCCACGGTCTCGTCTGACAGCAGGGTGGTGTTTCCTCCAGGGAGACGGTTCACCAGGTCCCTCATGGCATACTTTCCTGAGATGGAGGGGGGGGCGAAGCGAGACATGCAGCTAATTAATTATTATGTAGCAGTTCTATGCACAGAAAGAAGAGAGGGGAAGTAGTCATATGTGCTCAGATTTCCTAAACAACACAAGGGTGTCTTTGTTTGTGCAGTTCTAAAAAGATTTTCTTATCCCTCCTTCAGGAAATCTACTCAGCAGAGGAACCTGAACAAATGCAGCAAAAAGACAAAAAGCATTTGCAACACTGCAACTCCTCCCTCTGTTTATAGGCGTCACCCCAGCTCTGCTGGTGTTGTAACTCCTCGTTAGTTAGACGCAGGGAGCAAATAAAATCCTGCCTTTCATTATATGAGACTTTTTTGTGGCACAGAGAAGGTTGGAATGTGCTAAAATGAAATAAATAGTGCGGTAGTTAAATTGAGAATGCCCTGGTTTTGTTTCCACGTTCAAATAAAATAAATAATAAAACTCTCATTAAAACACTGTTCACAAATCGTATTGTTTTTTCACTAAGAATGTTACATACAGAGGTTGGAAACATGTTTAACATACATGTTACTACAGTATGAACTTTTAATAAAATAGAACATTTTGTACTGTCCAGTGAGTTTCAGTTTCATTTTCTATTTTCCTATCATAGTAGCGAATTGATTTGCAATGCACATCTTTGATTTTCTCTCTCATATATTTTTTCTGTTTAAATATATAATGGCTACTTTGACGTGTTCATTGGTTCACAGTGACTCCTGACCTATGAGCTCTTTGTTCCTGACATCCAGTGCCATGTTTCTCAGCGCAGTGGCAACCGAACACACCACCCGGTCATTATCCATCCGAAGTAGCTCCACCAGGATGGGCAGTCCTTTCTCCTTACGCACTGCTGCACGGATGTAAGCTGCAAACTGCACACAGACATGCACGAAACGCATTAAAACTTCAGAAGTGTCAAGATGCCGCACAGGAAAATGGATGGCCTTGAGGTGCACATTTCAGGATGCGATGCCAAGTTAAACTGACATCAGCTCCACTGACACAGAGGTGAGGTGAGCTGTTAAATCCTTTTTGACCCACTTGAATAGATGATTTTGTCTGCCATGAGATCACATTCAACATTGTATATTAACAGAAAGTGTGTTGATGTGTGCATAAATATACAAGCTGCTATAATGTACCTTCCAGTTTCCAGCTGACAGGTTCTGAAGGGACCCAGCGGCGCCCTCCAGAGTCGCGGGATTTGAGCTCTCAGCCAGCAGTGTCAAGTAAGGCTTAACCACTGCAGGATGCCACAGCATCTCTGCCCCCTTCGGAGACTTGGAGAAGCCAGGGATCGGTCCCACACCATCCCACTGTGGAAATAATCACCGCATTTAAATCAGCCTGCAACACACTACAGAGATACATACGTGATGCAAAAGGTTTCCAGCAGATACAAACTACATAAAAAATAAATTTACATTGAATTTCCATTCAATTCGGAAAACAAAACTATAGACATATACGTATAGTGAATACGTATAGCTGCATATATGAATAAATAGAACATGCAATCTGCTTGCTGTTTTGACGAGTCTCTATCTTAGAGCACAGCACTCACTGTGTCTTCTTGTGAGCTCTTTTTTTTCTTCCTTTTCTTCCTGCCCCAGCAGCTGGAATCCACCTCTTTACTGGGCGACTCGCTGCCCATTACACCGTCCAGCTCCTGCTCCCCCATCTGTCGGAACGGCGGCAACTCCAACTCAAGGCGATATGACAGGTTCCTTAGAGTGCAAATGCTGTTCTCCACAATCTGATGGCAAGCAGAATGAGACGGGGGGCTTGGGTGGGTAGTTATAGCAGCGGCTTCCAAAATCACCATGACAAAAACTAGAGTACAATAAACTCTGTGGGGCATAGTACAGTAGCTGCAGCCAATGGGTGGCACACAGGCCTGCTTTTTGCTGCGCTGAAAATCAATTAGATATGCAAGTTAAGGGCCTCCTGTTAAAAAGGATACTTAGACCATAGCAAATGGATTCATTCCACATGGTTTGAGTTCTGCGCAGGCTTTGCCCCACAGAATGTCAATGAGCATATATGTTTGAGTCCAGTTTCCAGTGGATGCATCTCCACTGTCCAGATGAGTCACTTGACTCTTTTTGTTGTTTTACAGAGCCTGATACATGTTGAAAACGCTATATTCTGGGCCAGGGAGATGGTCTATGGAGTTCTGATTGTCACTGGCTGTGCATTGTTGTGACAAAGCATGTGGAAAAAGTAGCTGCTAGCTGCTAGGACGGTCCTTTAGACACAGGCAATAAAATGATTCAAACAAAGTAGGTAGGCTTTTCCCAAGAGCCTCTTATCATGTGGCAGCATGTTTTCCTCTTGGCTAAGAGTGTGTGTGTGTGTGTGTGTGTGTGTGTGTGTGTGTGTGTGTGTGTGTGTGTGTGCTTACCTTGCTGTCGAAGTCAGAGGTGTTTACGCAGGCTTTGATGACGTAGAGCAGTGAGTCAACCAGGCCCTCACAAGTGCGCATCTGCTTTCTGGCCTCCTCGCCAGCTGAGCTCAGGTTTCTTTTAAAACACACACACACACACAAACACACAAATTAGGCCTTTGATTTGAGGTTTTGCTCAACCAACAAATGAGCATATGCAAATACACAAGTTGACAGCTGTGTGTGTGATTTCTACTCGGATGTGTAATGTGGGTTTTACCATCCCCATACACAATCCATAATGTATGAAGTGTGTGTGTGTGTGTGTGTGGCCTGACTGTAATCATTATAGCTTCTTTTGCTGAAGAATTATGATGACGTGCACACAGGCACAAACACACACAAACACGCGACTTCAAAGGAAGAAGGCCCACAGGAGAAGGTTGGAATATGAGCTCATCTTTGAGTATAATAATACATGAAATGATGTTGGCTATTAAACTGCAACATGCCAAGACAGTATTAAATATTAGGATATTAAAGCCATCCTGCATGGCAAAATACTTGACTTGTGTGTGCAAATGTGACTCATTTGTCTATAAAATAGTGCTGGTATATTATTTTTATGTTTGGGTTTGGTCACTCCAAACTGATTTATTCACTGACTGTATAAATGAAAGATGTTTGCACTGGCGCCGTGGTAGCTCATTCAACACTAAATGCAATAGCGTCAATTGTCCACAGTGGGGGGCTAGTGCCAAATGTGTGCATCAGGTGGTTACCTCAAACAACCCGTGGTGTTCCTCAGCACCAGTGATGAGTGGAATTTCAGCTTGTGGTCGTCGTCGAAGGTGGAGCTACTCCATCCAGAGTGAGGGATGATCACAGTGTTGGTCAGAGTTGTTAAGGCATCCCGAATGATTGTCATTTTGACAGCGTCACATGACGACAGGTTCCACAGCACCCCTGTGGAGACACCAACACGCAAACGGTCATTAAAAGACAGGCCCTGAGATACGTGCACGCAAGCCTCCAGTTATGTCAGCCATCATGTGCAATTAGGGTAACCTTACAGATATACAAGGCAACAGCATACACTTTTAATATGTCAGTGTGTGTACATGTGTTGAGGAAAAAAATACACATATGAAGACGCAAAAACAGATACACACACACACAATACACTCCTCTTCGCATGCGAAACCACGGCTCAAGCATGAATGTATTAGATATTCACATCAATTTCACCTCCGCAGAATATCCTAAGGGTAAAGATTATTTCCCTGAAATGGGGAGGGAAAAAAAAGGAGCACAAGGCGGAGATCCATATGGCATTGGCTCAACATATGAAATGAAATATAAATAATGTAAGTCTTTAGAATTTATGCCATCATTTCACTCAATTCAAATATACTTTTGGGGACCACTGATCATCATGCACAGTCCTGGAAGCCTTTGATGCTGCAGCTGTCAAGGATTAGCCAGTATGTAGCATGTTCTTCTAATTAGATGGCTCTTGCTGCTAGGCTTATAAGAAGGCACAGCCTGACTCCTGTAGGGCTCCAGTAACCTTGAGGGAAGCTAATGCCACACAAGCTAGAATCTACTGTTAAAATCCACACGGTTAACACTCCAGAACGATAAAGTGCATGTATAATATCCATGTGGTCCCAGTATTAGCGCTTCATGACATATGCATAATATTTGTTTGGCCAATTTTGCTATAATTTATGTTTTACAATCCCTGGTTGTTAAAAGCACAACCCAGCACATGACCAACAGACCATGGCATGTTATTATACTAAACACTATTTACGTCTGTGTCTCGCACACAAGCACCACTCATTGAGAGAGTTCAAGAATGATTGCTAGCGTTCCTGAATTCTACTTTCTAAACCTCCCTGTTTATGCCCTCTTAGCAGGCTGTTTCCTCCTCTCTTAAACGGAACCAATGAACATTATTTTAGTCTATAATATGGCCCAGGAGCCCCATTAAGACACACTACTGGCAAGAATATGCAAGATATGCCTCTGCCAAGAACGTGCCTCTTCCGATCCAGTCGTCAAAGTGATCTAAATGCATTAAGTACAAGCAGAAAGTTCATTTTGTATCTTCCTGGAAGAGAAAAACAAAGCTGGGAAACAACTTGTACTTGGCTCTAAAAAGGTTAACATGCAGCATAGTGCTCTTATCTGAGCTTGCAAATGGGCTAATGTCCGTCCTACACTCATGCAGTGCAAACCATTTCAATCCACTGCTTCTGTGGTGATTGAAGGCTGCTCCTTGCTCAAGCACATTCACAAGTGTGTTTGCCTTTCTCAGGGGATACTTGGACACACAAGGATTGGCCTGAAATTGAACCATTCATGCAGGGATACCCAATTCTCACGCCAGCTGACCTATCCTGTTCCTTTCAACTCCAGACTTCACTTCCCCACCTACATGTTCTTTCACTCAAACCAGGATGTCGGTGTAGCACTGAACATCCTATGTTAGATTTCAGACTTGCACCCTGGAGGAGGAGGCTGAATGTTGGAGAAATTATCAGGCAAGTCCGGCGAGGTATATAAGCGGAGTTGTAAACTTTGCTCTGTTCTCAGTGGCATGTTCCTGGCAAAGAAACATTGACCCAAAGTAAACACTGTTGTGCCACCAGAGTAAATAGTCTTTGCAGAGATAAACTAAAGCGAGTGGAGAGAGTAGGGAGAGCTTTTAAAAGACCACTGGGCTCTACAACTCAATATTTTTGAGGTAATCAATGAAGACTGGTACTGTCCTACCAGAGAAACATCACCCTTCATTGGGTATCTAAACAACCACTCACCAGTCTCTGACCTCGCCCAATAATAGTAATATATAAAACATATTCAATCTGCTTTCAGGGTCTGTCAGACCACTGAAACGGCTCATGATGAGGTGATGAATGATCTTCTGATGATCTATCACTAGATCTCAGTGCAGCTTTTGACCCCATTTTGAGACAGCTGATCACTTTATACTCACTGGAGTTGACTTCACTGCCTCTCTCTAAGTTATAATATGTCTGCTTTTACTCTATTATAGACTTTTCTGATGTACCTCAACCTTGCTGAATTCCCATTGCTACACATGATATTCAGCTTTAAGTGCCTTTAACGGTTTATGATTGTACCCAAATGAATAAAATGTGGGGGAAAGTTGTATATCATGTAATTTCCTGCTTTTAAACTCTGTTAAAACTTAGATAACGGCGATTCGTCCTGCGTAACACAAACACAGACTGTGTCAGTTTGAAACTACTTCATATTCTTTCAAAGCTGGTAGAGGTTTCTCTTTTCTTAATCGAGGACAAGGTATTGCTGCTCACGGCCGTACACGCGTTAACTTTTGAATCAAATTAAGTTTCTCATTTTGCATTTGACCAAAGTTTCTCTTCATTATTCGCTATGAAAGACTAACACAAGTCGCCCACACCACAGTGGGAGCTTTGACAGTTGCAGTGAATGGCAGCGGCCAAAGTAAATATCATCAGAGAAACATGGAAAACACAGAGTACAGTAATACTGCAGTGATGTAACAGGTGATAACAATGCAGGAAGAACCAGCTGAAGTACCAATCGATATGCAAGTTTACAATATTTTATCACCAAACCGATCAAGATATAGTTTGTATTTGTTTAAAGCAAGGCGAGGCTGTGAGTGTGTTCACTGTTCACTTCTTAAAACAAACAGAACTTTCTTCAAAGAGGTATCTTTAAATATACTCAGCTGTACTGAGACACTGAAATTAAGATTAAGCTTGTAGCTGTGTCGGCTAAAGCAAAACAAAGGTACAAGAAGGGATGCAGTGTGTGTCTGTGTGTGTGTGTGTGTGTGTGTATTTGTGAGTGTGTGTGCACTCTCTAGTTTCAAGTGTCACTTCCATTATGGCTAATGATGGAGTTGTGGGGCTTGCCCCTTTGATCTGAGGGGCAGTTTGAGGACAGAGGAATAACCACAACAGCTGCTAGAAAAACCAAGCAGGTAAGAGCCTGACAACGTGAACCCTGACCTGGCGCGGAGGGTGGCCTGTTCCGGCAGCTCGCCCTAATGAAGCATAGCTGACCCTAGGACCTCCCAGGGGAGCCGAGAAGGAGCCACTAACATAATAGCCCTAAAGCTTCATTTCCGACAACTGGTTGGACTCTTAACTACATTTCAAAACATTGACACTGTTTAAAAAGATGCGTTAGTTTGGATAATAAATATTGCCCCTCAAATTATTTCCAGTAGAAGGGAGGTAATTTTGTGTCTTCTTCTAGGTATTAGTGGATGATTTCTGCCAGCTCCACTTAAAACCTTGGTGTGGGATGGCCTTGCTATCAAGCTGAAAGCTCTTTATGTGGATTGCTCTCATCAGTCGTAATTAACCAGAGGTGATGCAGCACTGATGACCTATTCTAATTGCTCCCCATTCTAGGACCTGTACTACCAATTACACACAGTAGGTTCCCTGCACAGCGTCTGCAAGTGAACACATTTAACAGAGCTGTAGTCGAAGCTGCACACTTAGATTGGGCATCACGTCGCTACGTCTTTTTGAAGTTTAAATGAAGGGAGTGTCGGAAGACATTTCTGGGGTTTTGGGTTGTAAGACCTTGCGTACTTAATTGTGCTTCAATACCAGCAGAGAGAGGTTGGTGATTTTGTCTTTTAGCATTTGTTAAGCTGATGACAATCTCCTCCTAGAAAATATACAAATCCTACAGTGCTGCGTTCATGCTCAGTCTGCTTTGTTTTCCTGTGGATAACCAATGGACTGTAACCAGAGACTATGTTAGAGCTAGCAGAAGAAGGACAGCTGACTCAGCCACCTGGGAGGCAAATGTTTTGACCTGCTTAAATATGTAGCGCTCCACCCTCATCCTAAAAAACAAGGATTCACAGTGTACCTAGTTTGCAGAGCTCAGACAACACACAAAACTGAGCTGCACACAATCTAATGCAGAGAGGAGGTAATTGACAAGATGAATGTCAGGCAAAGATATATTCTGAATGAAACTAATTATCTTTGGTGCCTATGTAATAAAATAATATGGGCTTTCATTTAGATGCATCATATGCAGCAGTGGCAGCAACTTAAGCAAAAGCCTCTTGGACTTATTCAATAACACAAATCATATTCGCAGGATAGACCACAGTAATCATATCACTGAGTCAAATGATCTCTAGGAGCAAAACTGTATGTATAAACACAATATTCAGCAAGACTCAAGAGCAACCGAACCAACACAGTACTGAAAATATCTCATCAGCCGCCCTCAGGATTGTCAGGTAAATAATTCAGCACCTTCTGCCCCAGCTATGAAATGTTCCCGTCCTGCTGTAACCCCATGTTGAATATCCTAAGGATCTAGTTGTACAATGAATATATTTGTACTTTGACATTTAGAGACTGAACTCGCTCTCTTTTTCAGCAAGTTGGAGGAGCATCGTAGAGCATCACAACTATGCAGAGGAATAAGGTGTTAAGTGAACCGAGGACAGATACTGCTAAGGAAGGGAAATGATTTTATTGATGTCAATTCCATTAATTCTGCTTCATGGTTTGTTTCTTTATTGAATCACTTATGGATTCCTGATTATTTGTACGTGGGTGTGTTTGTGTGGAGGTTATTAACAAGTTAATATAGAGCAGTAATGAAGTGCTCTCACAGGCTGACTCACCTGTGACAAGCTCCCGCACTTCTGCATCCACAGTCTTTCTCAGCAGGCGGAGCAGAGCCGGTACGCCTCCTGCATTCCTCACGGCGATCTTGTTATCGTCCATCGCTTTACCATAAACAAGGTTCCTCAAAGCCCCACAAGAGTTCCTTTGGACCTCAAGGGCTTTGTGGTCTAGTAGGTCCACCAGGTGTTTAATTCCACCAAGTCTGCACACCTATGGACAGAATGCAAGAGAGTCACCATGCACCATTATCAGGTGGGAAAAGTGAACCCTTGTGAAGAGACAAATCATACATTTATTCATGTTCAAAAAGAAACATATGCAGAATACCAGATCAGATACAAATCATTTGGTAAAGTAATGCATGACCGTCGAAAAAGCCGGAACAGCGGGAGATAGAAAGACTGCATTTACATTTTCATTCGGAGCAAAGAATTAGGTGTGCAAGAAAAAAAAAAACGCTTCCATTAAAATAAGCTTCCTGCTTTTGTTGTAATGTCTGAATCATTTCTGTGCAATGTTGACATTTCCTATCTGACAATAAAAGAATACATTCATCACGTCCTTCTGTGCATTGGTATCAAAATGTGATTTATTTCACCGCAATGCATTATGGCCTGGGAATGACAAACTTGACATTTAATGTTTCGAGGGAAAAACAGGTTTTAATAACGGATGCATATTGCTGTTTGATATTGCTGTTTTTCCATTGGCTTATGACACAAGTATATCAAGTGCGGTGGGTCAAAGTTCAAGATGTCTGTCTGTGAACTGTGGTGAATGTACAACTGAGATTGTGGGGTGTAATTGTAGCAGTCGATGATCGTCTGATTGCTTGTGATGTTTCATTATATGACCTGATTAAAGCTATTTGCTGCAATTTGAGACATCACAAACAAGAGAACCCCCAGAAGCACACAAACAGTGTGTAATAATTAGCAGATGTTCAGTTAGATACATGCATAATAGAGAAGTATATTCTAATAAGATGGGAGCAGTGGTACAAGGCCTACCTCAGCCTTGATTCTGTTATCACCAAAGCACAGGTGCTGAAGGTAGGCGGCTGCATTGGCCTGCACTGAGGGGAAGTGGTGCTGCAGCATGTGAATCACCTCCGTCAACTCTGGGTCACGCCATGCAAACTCCCTGGAAACAAAGAAGGGGGGGGGGGGGGGACAAAGGTATCAGCATGAAGACAGAGGCAAAGAAACAACAAGGTTCCCTTAAAAACCTCAGGTGCAATTTCACTCAAAATAATCACTTCAGCACTTCAGGGAAAATCGATCAGCCGAGGAAATGACATTCACATCTGGTTCTATATGACAATCCACTTGGGTAACACTGTTGCTTTTCTGCAGCACATTAAAGGGAGGTTACCATTTTATTCAAAGACATGAGGAATGCTTTGCCTTCAGGGTTCTTAGAAATACACATATGGACTTTCTTTAAATTCGAAAGTCAATGAAAATCTCTGTTTTATATCTGTTGGTAAGTTACTTCCGAACTTTTCCTCACTGTCCTATTTGATAAAGAAAATATTGTTTTCAAAATGAGTCTGATACAAGTATCTGAAATTGTTTTGGTTGGAGTTGTAGCAGAAATGCTATTCCCTCTGAATGTGAATTATGTGCAGCAAGACCCGGGCTGGTTAAATTCACTTTATCTTGATTGTATCAGACCACAAAGCCAAACCTGAAAAATGCGCTCGAGTATTTCCTGAGACAGGAATCCTGTTAAACAAATATTTGCAGTAGGAATTTTCCCCTGATGCGATCCCTGAACAGACGCGGGTCACGTCTGTTCCCGTGGTGCAGTCATTTCAAGTACACAGGTGCAAACAATGCTTCAAATGTGCAAGGTCAGGCTTTTACTACGGAGGTCATCTCTCCTTTAACGCTTACACGTGGCTATTCTACACAAGCAGATTTAGCTCTTTAGTGTTCGTAAGGCTCTATTATTAGGTGGCCAGGTATAGTAGAGCCAGCTTTTGAGTTGAGTTATGTGCGTCTACCCAGTGAGCGCGGTGTTTAATAGTAAGACGACACTTGTGTTGACCCGGCAGAACAATGATGCCTTGCAAGCAGAAATTGCCCCTTTGGACAAACCACTCAAGTCATCTAGCACTGTATTTTAAGACACTCAGAAGCACAACACTCAACAAAAATGTGACCAGGACCTACCTGGGATCCTTCTGGATGCTGTCAATGGAGGGTGAGCGGGTGGCACCATCATCCATGATAACACCTTGACGAGTGTAATTGGGATCAGAGGGCCGGTACTGTGCCGAGCGATATGGATCAGCAAAGGTGCCTGCTGTGTTAAGAGCATAGTTGTTTCTTTGGTAGGTCATGGCACTGCGCTGGCTGGATGTCCGTTGGAGACTCCCCACACCTGAGGCCAAAAAATCAAAACACCAGAAAGAGATTTTTAAACAAAACACACAGGCAACCTCCAAAAGCCAGGTTAGCTGAGAAAAGCTGCGTCAGGACGTTCTCAGCTAAAATAAGGTCTGGACATCAGTAGCTTAAATCTTAAAACCAAGCTGAAAATACAAACACGGAGCCGTTGGACAAACTCAGCAAATTCTCAAATCTTGAACCTATTAATGACGAGGGTAAAACACAGCTCCCATGGTTTCACAAAAAAGAAGTCCTCGCCTTCAAAGGCCGTTTGCTTGTTGTTTTGTTTTTACAAGATTGTATTTAGCCAGAGGGTCCTGCTGGTTTTGAAAGTCTTAGGGAATATTCAACCTGCTCGATGATCCGAAAATCCTTTCCTCAGCGCCTTCTTGCTCCATTGCGTCACTGTATTTTTTAGCAAATTTTGCCAAACACAGCGGAGTGAAAAGGGTAAACCATGACCTGCCAGATAAACGAGAGGTCATCCTTCCCGGAAAAGTCAAAAATTCAGTCTGACAGCATATCACCTTTCCTCTTTTCATTCCAGGCAAGTGATATTATGAGCTAGTGTTTTGGTACAATGGGTCAAACACAGAACTGCATAAACAAGCTGGCTGACTCGAGCCTGCCTCCCAAGCAAAGCCACATGATGTGTGGCAGCATGACTGCTGAGCTGGTCAGATCACTATCAGCCATCCACCAGGAATGGGCATGTTCGTGCTTAAACTCCCTCCTACCAGAAACCAAGATGTCAACTCCTGTGGTCGCTCCAAAAACACAATTTCTCACATGAGTGCACATCTATGTTGGGCAACAGCACCTCCCAGCAATATGGTTTCTTCACAAAATGTAAACGTACAGAGTAAAAACACACAGGAAGACACAATCTACCCTTTGTAGTTTTTGCAGAACAACTCGGATTCAATTTAACATTTTTCAGCCAAGGATCAATATTTCTATTTACTATAAAAATCCAATTGCAGGGACAGTACATGGAGAGTTTCCAAAAAAAAAGGGAAAGAGTGCATGTGAAGGAATTCCATTTCATACCATGAGGACAACTCTGGTATTCAATTGGATTATTCTAATGAGGTAACTCTTACAAAGACTCCATATTGAGCATTCGCCTTTTTTTTTCTCAATTTAGCCAGCAAAAAAAAAAAAAGAGCTTTTATTAGTGGACTTATCAGTCTAATCAGATCTCCGGTGTGTCAAGGAGGAGGCTTAGTGGAGTGTGTGCATCAGTGGAAACTAAGCATGTGTATCTAAGACATCTGAGACAGCAGTGATGATGAGAGGAGAATGCCAACATCAGAAGAGCAGAAGGCAAGCTGTGGATGTGGGTAACCAAGCTGCCTCCCGGCCCCTTCATCCCTCTTCTCATAAGTGTGACACATGGGTAATGGACTCCTTTGTGGCAATATGGCATAAGGGTACCTGCCTAGTGACTCATTTCTCACCCTTTTCGCCTCATAGCGGAGGGAGGACGGGAGGCGGGAAAGGACAGAATGACATAGAAAGAGATACAAATGAAGAAAGATGCAACATTTGTGCTGTTAAAGGGCAGATGGCTTTGATGGAAAAGACGTAGATTTGAAGACCAATGGAACATTTTGTAGTAGATAATAATATAGTGGTCCTGATAAGAAAATGTGTCTGCTTAATATTAAAATGTTAATGGTGAAAATGGGGTGGTTATCTAGACCTGTGGCTCCATGCATGAAGATACAAAGACTGCAGAGAACAGAGGAGCGCAACTGGGAGAAGATAAGAAAAACGAGGCACTGGTACGGTCATTTACACACAAATATACAAACAAGTTTATTTATTAATATTTGGCTGCAAAATAAGTGACTGGATATGTTTTACTCCAAAACACATTTTCACTTCAAGCCAATAGGGGGCAATATATCATCGGAAAGTGTCCAACGGTATTGTAACAGAGAAGAAAAGCTAACCGACGCCAGAAACTCTCCATTTACAAGTCGATGGTGGCGGCAAGTTGTTTGAGGTTTCATGGAGACAATGAAATACGATATAGGAAGTCCAGTTGGAGGAAATAATTTATGTGTTCAATTGCTTGTCCGAAGCTAAAACATCAAATGCTAGCAAACAGGATTTTCCAACTCTGGAAAAGTCATCAAGCTGTTTTATTTTATTGTTGAGAGTAATTTCAGATGAACGACAGGAATACATGTTCTTACATGTCGTTTGTGGGTCATTTGTCACTGCCGTTACATAAGATGTTAAACTTAAGCCTGTAGGTTTTTAAAATGTATACAAGTCCAACGAACCTGAGGTGCTCCTGTAGATGGTGCCCTGCTGGTTGTGGCTGGGACTGCGGTACAGCGGACCTTGGAACGTCCGATCTTCGTAGATTGGTGCAATGTGGCGGTCTGGGGAGATGTTGGCCCTTAGCTCCTGGCCCAGCTGGCTGTGTTGACTGGCATATGAGCTACGTATTCCTGGAGATGTAGGAGAGCGGTTAGAGGATACGTAGTTAATCGCAGAACAGTAAGGTCATTTATGTTCCTCAAAAATCTCAAATACGTCCATCTAGACGTGCAGAAGTATCACGAAGAAAGACACAGAATGCCTTCCAGCTAATTTAAGGTAAATTTCCTTAATTAAAATTCATTTCAATAAAACATTTCAGTGAAAAATAGGCAAAACATTTAAAAAATGGATGTTGAAGGTGAAACAACAGCATGCAACGTATTGTCTTTGCCAAATTGGTTTCCATTCATTTGACGGTGCGAAATTTTATTCTAAAAGAATTAATATGTGCTTGTTCTGTAAACAATCAAAGTGAACAATAGCTTTATACTTATTGCTATTATTGCTATGCACAGTTCAGAAATATGAAAGTTTCTAATGTATCTTCAGACAAATATAATAAAACCCTGACAAAAATAAAAGCAGACACAATGTTCACTGTGATTTGTGTCTCCGGCAAGTTTCAGGTTCTGTATTTGATATTCATACGAGATGGAGGGAAATGAAAAGCAAGCAAGCTCATTTTTTTTAGCTAATGAGACATGATTTGAAAGGAAATAGCTAAAACATCTCCTTAATCACTCCTTGATCGCCCAATCAATCATTCTATTCCCCCGTCATGGAGGACGTTCTCTTTATTTCTGCTCTATCAATTACAAAGGTATATTTTCACAAATGTAACATTTAGGCTAAAAAAAATCAATTCTAAGCTCTATTAGACATTTGGATCGTTATCTGAGCTACTTAATAATTACTACATTACGTTTCATTAGAAGATAAACACACATGCAAATAATCAATAATAACAAACTTTGCTGATGGAAATGTCTCATTTGCATTCAGCATCTGAGCTTTGAAATCTAAACATAAAGAGAGAGAACACCTCTCCTCCAATCCCATCAAAAGTTACAACAGGGTTGTAAAAGCAGTCAGACAGCTGACCAAGCTGCTACATTAGGAACTGTTGTTACGGTAAATGACAATTCACAGAAGGACATTTCATTACGGAAAAAATTCCTTTTCTTTGTTTTACTCTTTCCTGGCATCTGTCCCCTTTAAGTATTTAAGTCGAAGTAGACTGCGTTGCAAGTCAAAGACGCTATTTTAAGGAAACATGGGTGCAATTAAGGCAATTGGGATGTTCCCAAGGACTGCAGTGCGCAGAGCAAATCGGTAAAAAACAAGAAGTTTTTTTCCTTAATTTCTAAATCTGTCAAACAATTCCACATATTTTTAAGTGATCTGCATGCCGGTGTTTGTGTTGAACGTCTGATCGGTGAAGCTCACTAAACTGTGAACCCCAGTGGATCAGCATACAGTTGGCAACTACCAGCTCATTGCACATTTCATGAGCTTCCAGACGTCGACTGGGTCCTCTCTCCAGCTGCACTAACTCAGGCGCAGCCTGCTGCTAAACCACAAGTCTGCCATGCAGAACAAGGTAAACGAGGGATTCTTGTTACAGTCTGAGACAAAGGACAGTAATAAATAAGCATGTTTGCCTCATTTGGGAGCGGAGGGCCTTCGGGAGAAAGGCGAGTCAAGATTTAAGATGTAGGCAGGCCAGACTGAAGCTGACCCTGAAGCAACACGTCTTCAGAAGTGTGGTGCCACACGTCTGCGGGGCATGAACCAGCTCGCCTCTGACAACTTCCAGCTACGTAACAAAAGCATGTAATCATTAAGTCACTAGATTAAAGATTGTTATTAAATCAAAAGGCCGTTGCAGCCCAGACTTCGTACTGTGATTACTCTGTAGACATTAGATTCAATTATTTAAAACATTCCCTGTGAAAATTACACTTCCCTACATTTATTGCTTAGCTAATAGGTAGCGGTGGAGTAGTAATCTGGAGTTCATCCCTGGTGAAAGTCACAGCTCCAGGCTGATTACTGGGTAACTCATCTGCAGACGGAGCCGGCTCCTCATACAAAACACACAGATACTGATAATATCAGTTTATCCGTCATTTTATAGTATATAAAAATGGTCATTTAATCCGAAAACGGTACAGTATCACAGTAAGTGCTCTATAATGTTCCTACATATATGTAAAGAGGGGTCAAGCAGAGATTAGACTTTGAACTTGATAAGCCAGCAACCGGGGAAGGAAAACTGTTGACAGGGAAGCAGCAGAAGAGGAAAAGAAATGAAGGAAAGAAAGCAAAAGACAGCACAAGGAACTCACACCTGAACAGCTTGAAACGATAGAGGAAGAGGAGGATGAGATTAATACAAGACGTCCACAAACCTGGCAGTTTCAATCCACTAAGGCTGCCGGTGAGTACAGCGTGCCAAGTTTAAAACCATTGTAGTTGCTATGAACTGGCTTATATCACATTTGAATATAATCATTTGAGAGCCAAACCGTCACCAAAAACTTGCCAATGCCTTAATTTTATATCGTTGGCAAATGACGATGCCATAAGTGGGATAATCAGCTCGTAAGTGTGAATATTTTGGTCGGAGTGTTTTTGTTGACGGGTTTTCAACTATGTTTTGAATGTGTTTTTGTGGTACACCTAAGTGTGTGTTAAAGACCCAATCATTCTTAAAAGAAAGAGCTTGCAGAGTTTTGCTAAACAACAGCAGGACCCCTGCCAGACGCACCTCACCTCCTCCTCTTGACCACCTACTCTGATGGGCCATCAACATTGTTTCATTCCCAAATTGAACCGTCCCCACCGGCTACCAGATTGTTTTCCATTCTTAAGAAATGGCTTGGTGGAGAAACGATACTTATCTGTATTGTTGCAGTGCTTTTAGAGCAGCTTAGGGAGTAATAGGCAGTCCAGGATGAATGTAACTTAGATTTAATTGTGCTGTCGCTACAATATTTTGACTTCCCAGTGATTTATCTTAAAATAGCTCCGACGCTCCAAAGGGTTGAACCAAACTATGGACAAGATATAAACAGAGTGAAGAGTAAAACAGAAACATGTGACTTCTGTGAATTGTAGCGGCACATTCAATAGCACGTGAAGCCTTTCGATCTGCGGCGGTGGTCACGATAGCCAATGGCAGATGCTTGGCAGGAAATCGGTTCATTTCACCTTGTTCAAAGGTTTGGAAGTGGGCGAGGAAAGGAAATGGTAGAGTAACAAGGAACAAAGACGAAGAGAGTATAAGTGAGGCAGGGAAAGAAACAAAGAAAGAAGGAAAAATAAAAAAGAGGTTTAATGAGGCCATGGGACCACCAGAGACTTCTTGTCCCATGCAAAGCCTGACCACACGAACAGGGTTTTTGGCGCAGTTGTGGCCGAGGGAGAGAGACTGACTCTACCAGACACATGATCCTCCATGCACATCTCTCCACTCAGCAGCCTGATCCGGAAAGTAGCAACATTCAAAAGAACAAATCCTAAAGTCTGCATTCTTTATTCTGCCCCCCTGAATGAAAGCTTGCAGTCATTTCTAAAAGCATCTGCAAATTTTTTGGGGAGAAATAACCTACTTCTGTCTATTGAGGATGAACGGCCCACATTCCTGGCGAGTTATAGCCATTTAATTCTCCCTCTCACAGTGGCCCTCTCATAGATTACACTTGGCTAAGGCAAACTGAAGGGCGGAGGTGGCTTGGTGAAACGCTTAAATGAATGCAGCTGACTACATTCTCAGACAAAAAACATTAGAACCGCTTTAAGAACAATAAAATTAGGACGATCACCAGAAAATGACTGTGCATTATGCGGAGTGCACCAAAGTTAGAACAATGGTGGCCTGGCTGGCAGGTTGAGAAGCAACCTGTGCAGATTCACCCCTCTGCTTCTTTGTCCCACTCTGCTCTGAAATGGTCATTGAGTATATAGAGGGGAATACTGTACATGCAGAGGCATTTAAGGACTTCTGTTTGGGAAATCTATGTAAAAAGCTTGAAAGGGGGATATAATACTACCTTACCATAAGCATGGTTGTCTGCCTCAAACTATAAAAATGAGTCTGCAGTCAACCAATCACTCTGGATTGAGTTGAGTGGGACCTCGATACTGCAGCTCATTTCCCACAGTGCTACTGGGCAGTCTCTTGTTACACATGACCTCAACAGCGTTCGACAGCAGTATCTGTATCCAGGATGTTTTGGATTCATTTTTGTACAGTGGAAGGAAGTGGAGTTGTGCTGTTCAGATATTATATACAGTCTATGCCTTTGACACATTATAGTGTCGCCTGTGGGTGCTATTGTCAGAAGCTAGGCTCGTGTGACGAGTTTGTCTGAGGTAAAGGGAGACCGTGGGAAAGGGCGACGGGGTTACAATAAAGGCAACAGTATACACCATCAGGACTGGTTGAACTTTTGGAAACAGACCATGCACATACAATATTTACACCTTTCTGATACAGCCAAGAATGTGAAGGTGAGGAAGTAGGCAGTGAATTGGTTCACTCTGGTTGACATAAACTACTGTGGTAAGTCCCTTTGGACAAATGCTAATTGACAAATGTGTGTTTGAACGTCTTCTTCCAAGCTTATTATGATTCTCTACACTCTTAATATCTATCTGCTGAGTATTTCTAGCTACCAGGTTACTACAGTGCATGTAAAAATAATCCTTGATTACATGGCATAACGGCATGTGAACTGTGAATAGCCGGAGACCCATTTTTGTTCATCTGATAAATCCTCAGTAATACCAGCATTGTGTGTTTTTCTTATATGTAGTGGAGGAAAACTATAACGGAAAAAATCCAACGATCGCAAAGATGTACTGGAGTAGTAACTGCACACAAATGTAAATGCATTTGAAACAAAGCACAGAACAATCATAAAAATCTGCGATGCAAGCGACTAATAAAAGTTTCTGTTTTGACAACGGCTGGCTCAGTATCAACTGAAAGCAGAAGTCAGCCTATTCAGAACAGTCATGCAATGGAAATTATGGCTATTGACCAGTATGAAAGATATATTCTTAGCCATAGTGCCCAGATCTACTGTGCTGAAAGTTGAAACAGTGCAACATGCAAACCCTTTTTATCAAAGAAGTGTACGTGCAGAGCCTACATGAATCACAAAACACAGATGATGATGAAGACATTGAAACAAAACCAGGAATGGTCACCTTGAACGTCGGCATCAAGCAGGGCATCTAAGGATTTCCCCACGCAGCGTGAAGTTAAGCAGAAAACAGTCAATTGACCTTGTAGCATTAATACAGTGAACTGCTGAATAAGTGCTTTTACCTTCTTGATTTTTATTCCTTTTACACGGGAGACGTACTTTTACCAGCTTCAAATGATTACATTTGCTCTTTCTGGGTGACCACTAACACATAACTGCCTTTGCTTATGTTATAACTCTAGTTGTCGTTATTTGTCAAAGCTTTGTTCTTATTAACAGGAAGCAGCATACAAGTGAAGGTCAGAGTGAATTAATTTCTTAAGCCTGACATCTTTCAGTTACTGTCAGTGCTTCTTTTTTGTGTCTTTTTTTTTTATATATATATATATATATATATAAAAGGATGAAACACAAGTCAGGTCAGAAGGAGAGGTTCTCCAATAATCATCTCTGCTGATCTCTATTGCTCAGAATAAATTTCAAACTCACAGCTTAACAGCCAGCCCATAAATGCTCTCATCAAAATAATGGATAGTTCTTTGCTCTGCCTTTACAATGACATAACTACACAGAGGAACTCAAATATTTAATGACCTACTTTCCCCGACAAACACTATATATTATCAACATTAACCTACATTCCTTGCTAAAGTCAACTAACTACAGCTGTATTATTGGAGTACAGTCTCTGGTAGACTCAGACTGAGATCACAAAAACATTAGCTGTCATATATTATTGATTAGTTCAGGTTCAAGTCACAGATAATGTTAATAAGCAATAACGCAATGTCAAGTAAATCATTCAGAAATACTTGAAGGTAATGTTCGCTTCCATTGTGTTATGTTTCAACGCAACCTAACACACAGGACAAATGTCTCTGGTTGAGCCAATAAAAATACTATATGGCCACCTATTCTCCATATGATATATCAAAGTAGACACATACTGAATTCAATTTCAGATTTTGTTGCTAACAGCAAAACCAATTGTGATTAGCTGTCGACTGTGCTCTTTGAGCCAATGTTTTTCTTCTTGTAGGAACTATGTTTTGGCACCACTCCAGGACAAACACTGGCCTCACAGTCACTGCTTCCTTTCAGATTCAGTGTGCAAGAGCACAGAGCCAACAAGCCAACGGAAAACATATTGTCCACATATTTACGCCCTACGAAGCAGTTCCTCCACAAAATTATGAAAAATAACATTTTCTGAAAAAGGAATCAAGTGACGGCCTGCTCAGTTGAATTACTTCAGCTCCGTAATGGGGACACAAAATGTGTTATCAGGCATTTTAAGGTAATATACATAGTACACACTTGAACTAACTAAATAAATGGCATGACAACTCTGTGTTCCTTTCAATAGTCAAAGTCAATGCTGCAGTCCACGTGAAAGTTGTCCCTTGGCCCACACAGCAGACACACAATGACACAGCGTGATTCAAACAGCTATGTGCCATTTAGAAAAGGTTCAGCAAGAAAAAACAGAGAAACTTTCAGCTCCTCTCTGATTTGACGGAACATATTCCCCCCTCCACCAACATTGCCCTAAGATGTTTTTATATATTACAATACTGAAAATGACAGTGTGTGTGTGTGTGTTGCAAGTAAGCACCTGTGAGGCTGTCAGGTCGCGTCATCCTTTCGTAAATGTCATAACTCTGGGGTCCATAGGGGTCCGTGTTGTGAAGCATGGAGCGGGGAAGTGTGGAGCTGTAGTGCTGGGGAACGGCGGTCATACTAGCTCTGACCGGAGACGATGAGTGAATTGGCTGCTTTGTCAGTTGCGGGTTGATGTTGTCCACCATGGTCAGAGGCGAGCCCATACGGCCTGATGATGACCCTGCCGAAGCCTGATAGGGTGAGGTTGTACGGCTAGCGCTGCCTGATCGTGAGTTTGTGGAGCCCATGCGCCGCAGTGCCGCTGGGGAGTTTTTCTGGGTGGAGTAGGGTGAGCCGCTGCCCCCGCCGCCAGTGGAACTGGTGCGCTGAGCAGAGGGCAAGGTGGTAGAGAAGATGCTGGAGAGGGGTTTGGGTTCAGTAACAATGGGAGAGCCATAGGCACTGCCAGCTGAGGCACGCAGGGAGCCGCGGGAGGGGGACATACTGCTGCCATAGGCTGGCGAGTGAGAGCGAGAAGGCACTGAGCATACCCTCCGCATTGCACGGCCAGGCAATGCTGTTGTGACTGCTGGAACCTGCAAGTCAGGAATAATAAATGATGTTTCATTGGTTTTGTGAGTCCCTAACGAGTTAGAAAACTCATTACTAATCATGCTGCTCTGTCTCTTATAAACTGATTAGTGCTAAGATAATGGAATGTTAAATGTCACAGCCTTACATAACACGATTCATTACAGGGCATGACTTTACTCCAGGCCATATTTGTTTTCTCTGTGTGTGACAGGGACATTTGGTTTCTCAGTGGTCTCTATGTACAACTCTGTATGAAGCATGATTATGTTGTGCTCAGTGCATCGCGTGTCTTCCCTGCCATAAAGGATTACATTACCACCTTTCCAGAAAAAAAGAAGAAATCAGCAATTACGTTGTTTCTGTTTTGTTGTCAAGATTTAAAAGCTTAGAGTCCGTCATGTAACTGAATGTCAGGGGCTCGTGAACCAGGATTAGAACAGCAATATGTTGTATGTGCATATGCTGGCAGTACCTGGGCTGAAGTCTGGCCCTCTGCCCTGGCATTCCTCATCAGGGTGCCTGTGCTGGCGCCAGGGAAGGAGTGCTGCATCCTCAGCTCACCCTTGCCAACGTTCTGGTTGCTGAGGTAGCCGCTGCTAGCATCCTGGTAGCCGCTGTCCGTGTACGAGTTCATCTGAGTGGAGTTCCGCGAATTCCCCACAGACCCTGAGAGAGAATGGCAGAAGAAGTCAGACGAAATGAAACGGACAGGGGAGTGGTTGGTCAGTGGAACAGGAGATGGACACAGATGACCTCGACAGCTGACAGATAGCTGATGAGTGAGTGATGTGCTTCCGTATATCATTGGAATCATTTGTTTTATCGTCACAACAAAAATATCAAATATGAGAATGGTGACGATAGAAGTGGAGCAACAAGACTGGAGCAAGACAGAAGATAGTGAGAGGCCAGTGGAGATCCTCACTTTCATGGAGGGAGGACTGGTCCGGGGAGTACAGAGACACCTGCTCTGACTCAGTCCTAATGCGGTAGCTGGGCGACAGGGAGCAGTCAGTCACACGAGACTTGGTGTCCCCTGTGGTGGAGGCATCTGGGAAAACACAGCAGAGTGGGAAGTCAAACACAGAGGAAGAGCTTCGTATCTGAAACAATTAAAGAGTTATTGCTTTGGAAACATTAAAACAGTCAATATTTGCTTGGAATTTAGAGGAAACGACAACAGGCAATAATTCCTGCAACGTTTACTTCAGGTTTATGTACAGATGAGTCATTAAATTTCATTGCCTTGCTAATTTGGGTAAGCAGAATAGTGGAGCACAACACTTCACAACTGTGTGTAGCTGTGTATGGAGCCATGCTCCAAATAGTTTCACCTCTAACATTTCCCGGCATTACTCTCTCTTCGCGCATAAACAACCAGTGTAGCGAACAGGACCTGGAATTAGCCCTTTAATGTCTGTGTGCGAAAGGTCTCCACGTAATCACAATCCAGTTGAGCATGACCAGTGTCAGTTGGTTAGACTGCAATCACAAGAACAATAGGCTGCAAGCGGACGGGAACGGAGGGGCAAACATTGGAGGCAGGGTCTGTCAAAAACCTGCTCTGCTATCTGGTATGTGAATGAGAGATGAATCCACTGAAGACGCTGCCTGGTTGCACACGTTGACCTGTTGTAAAAAATCTGTTGACACAGAGTGTTTGATAGCCCATCATCTTGTGCTTCTTCTTCTGAGGGTATTTGTCGATCTTTAGATGTGACCGACAGAAGCCAGTTTCAATTGAGGTCCAGTTGTTAAAATTGAATTTCTCAATCGTGTCACTGAATTTTGTCTTGCTTACTCTCACTGTCTCCTTGGAGCTGTCTGTCCCTTCTTTTTGTTTTATTCCAAGGAGTGAGAGGAGAAAAAGGAGAAGCGAGATAGCGTTCTCTCAAGGAAAAACAATATTTAATTCTCAAGTGGGTCACCAAAACCCTTCTGTCTATCACGATGTTTCACTGTAGACGTCGTCATATACCAATTAGGTCTACATCGCCGAACCCTGTGGACGTGTATCATCTGTCCTCTGTATTATAAAAAGGTAATGAAGAAATGCTACTGAGCAGGCAGATAGCCAAAATAGATTATATTACAATTTAGAAGGGATCCTGTTGTCTGCTGGCGAACTGAGAGCATGTCACTAAGGTTTTAGAAAGACAGAGAGTTAAACAAGGAATATGCAAGAAGGAATAATTATCTTAACATGAATAGACCCCATTCTCGGGTTTAATTTGTCTTCTCTCAGTGGACATGAGTTGTGCCTTGACATTTTCTTACGACTTGAAGGCTCGTTTCCACAGCAACAGGTCTGTACCCAACTCTCAGACACCGGAGTTATTACGGTGGCTCATGAGGCCAATAAGCTTTGCAGATAAATGTGGTCCATTTTTGCTCTGTGCCACACATTTAGACTTTAATTCATTCAGATTGGAAAGAAAAATGCATTACCTCATCTGACTATCATTTATCATCTACAGTACAATGAGAAATCAATACAAAGCAAAAAGGCAATTGTGATCAGTTCCCCGTTCTGTTCCAAAACTAATGAAATGTATTCATAGAGGAAATGGGAAGCAGGCAGCAAATGAGAAAACGAATAGTTTTAATATTCTCGGTGCATATGTACAACTATAACCCCCATAGGCTCCTCTGACAGCATCGACAATACAAGATTAATGACCATTACAGACTTGTATTGAGTTCCACTATGCAATTAATAAGCCATGAAATACATTATTAAATTTGATTCATCGTCTGTTTGCTCTTGAAGATCCTTTCAGGATGTTACATGAACAAATAGAGACTCAAGGGGTCCGAGACAAATCCCTCCACTCCCAGCCAATGATGGTTGTCTCTGAGTGGGCAGATTTAGTTTAGATGATTCAAGAACAAGCAGACGCCTCAAGCAGTCAATTACTGTAAACTTGGTTGAAAGGTTCATGTTAATAGTGATTGCAGAAGTGGTAAACATGCATGTACTGCTCTTCAAACACACACACCAACACATTCCCCATTAAAACATAGACGGAGACACACATACAAATGTTGACCCAGGTCACTTTTGGGGACTTTACATAGACTTACATTGAGAATTGCCTTACCTATAAAAACTATGAGCCTAACCTT
>CAAKHC010001071.1:5063-27094 GCA_901007825.1 Macroramphosus scolopax
GCGGGGAGGATTTTGGGGGATGAACATGGATGTTACATCTGGTACATCAAGGCACTGCCTGGACAGCTCTGCAGGCAGAATTTAGCAGCTTTTCAGGCTAATATAAGGCATTCTGAAGAATCCATTCTGCAATTGTCTTACAATTATCCTCAATAATAGTTGGATGTACACTTTAGCTCAGTTAAAGAACTTTAATATCTCATTTTAAGTGTGACATATCAAGAAAACAATCCAGATGCTAATCTGATAAACTTTTATTTACATGTTGCAGTTGTATATGCATCACCATTGTCCAGCTCATAAATGATCTTACATTAATATTGTGCAGTTTCACAATTTAGTCAATTTATAAATCATCACAAACACAATTTTATGCATTTATGGACTACGAGCAATATAAAATTGTATCATCTTGACAACAGCATGTCTGCTTTTGAATCTCTATGTTTTGAGTAGTGTTCCACTGTGGAAGACAACAATGGTAACACTGCTTGGGTTTGAAACAGAGTATGATGAGGTGACTGTTCTGTATGATCAGGCTACCAGTGGATACATCTACCGTTGCATGGTATACACATTATATAGTCCAACGCTGCTTGGGAACAGCAAATCCACTTTGTGGAGCTGCTATCTGCTATCAGGAGCACCTTAACTATTAATGGAGTATGAAACATATGCCACAAGATTTGAAACAACACCATGATGGTGGTGGGTGACGGTGACAAAGAGAGTGAGTGAAATTGTGTGATAGAGAATACAGGAATGTTGGATTTTGTTGAACTGAATGAATAAGCTCACACCTTCCTATCTTGCGAGATAGATAAGCTGACAGGACAACTAATAAGGATGACTCATCCTGACTCAGAATCAAAGCGTGCGCACACACGCGGGGACACACGCACATGCAATCGCACTTACACTCATATAGAGTAATGGATTATCCCCACCATGAAAAAAAGCTTGTGTGGCTTCCAATTGCCCTGAAAGGCAGAAGTCTCATGTTCTCTCATGATTCTTCTACTTTTTGGCAGACTTGCCCTCACTTTTTCAATCCATCCCACACAGCCTCTAACCCCACTTCACTATGCCTTCCCACCTGCATTGACAAAAGCTGCCCTGAAGCCACTTGCCTGTGACTCATCCTTGGAGTCCTGGTCTGTCTGTCTGAACACAGAAACAAGCGTATGTGCTTACAGCCATGAACACACACATGAATGTGCATCTGGACAGCATTCCAATCTGCCTTTGTGAGAATGAGACACTGTGTGGTGAGGGGTTTACAGATCTTGTCGAGCTGATACCTGAACAACCTTCAAAAGAAAGAAGCTCCTTTGATCCGACAAATTAGATTAGACACATGCACATTTACATGTGCACGCACAGGAAAGCAGCCTGTATCATAAACACTGTTGTCAGTCTTTTGGAGATTGGAAACCAATGCCGCACCTAAAGAAAGACACTTTCTTTATACCCTAAACTGAGGGGCTAATTTAGGACAGTCTCATTTACCCACTTGGGTTGCTTACTTGCAATTGTCTTTGCACTAAGGTTTTCATGGTGATTACTGTCATAATACAGAATACATACCCTTCAGTTACCATGGTTTCGCTTAATTGACACCATCATCTGACAGCATTTCCGTCTGTGTTATTTAGCTTTTCCATAATGAACAACAAAGAATACAATACAAGAAGAGAAAGAAAGAGACCGTTAGGACTTTGGATGGAGTAATGAGCGGATTTCCCACTCCATCACAATCCAATATCACTCCTGTAGCACTCATGCACAACACAAAATTAATTTGATGCTGGTGACTGCCACACAATATTTTCTGTCAAATATTGGAGTTCACTATGTACTATAAAAGACAACTGAGACGTCATCCATTGTTATGAGACCAACAGCCGATGAGAATCCGGAAAAAGCAACAGCCAGTTTGATCGTTGGCCAAGTTAACGGTGAAAACTCAGTGGATGCAATCTTCCAGAGACATTTCATGGTAAACTTTGCTTTAGTTGTCTGGTGCAATCTGGCAAAGTTCTTTTTAAAAACATAGTTTGACTCTTATTGTCTTAAATTATAATCAATGACTAAAACAAAATAAAAAAAACTTACATGGTAAGATGCAATCTAAAGAAGAACTTTGATAGTGTTTTTTAATGGTTTCATGAGTTGTAAACAGGAGAAAAAAGGGAAGGAGGTGAACAAAGAACGACTGTTTCCCCCTGTCACCATGTGCGCTACTGCAGGTTAAGTGATGCAGGCTTGAATGAGTTACCATTGTATGAGCGACTGTGAGCTGAGTGGTCCCCGGTGGCCCTCTGCATTATAAGCGGCTGCTTGAGATCAACATCTTTCGTGTGCGTGTGTGATATGTGTGTGCGCGTGTGTGCAGGCTTGTATTGTTTACCTGCTTTCAGTCCATGGTGGGTATCGTCCAGCACTAGACTGTTCATGCACTTAAGCTCCCAGGCTTGGACCTCAGTATTCCATAGGGCAGGCAACAACACAGTGTACCTGGCCCTGTGGATGAGAGAGACGGGGAGACGGAGGCATGGAGGATAGAAAGAGAGAAAGGGAAAACAGTTGATGAAATTAATGAAGGGTCAAGTCAGAACTCCAAATGTATTCTTGAAGATAAGACAAAGCCAAGCTATTGTCCCCCCGGGAGTCTGTATGCTAAAATGAACTAAAGTTAGTTAAAGGCATCTGACTCAAAATACAAAACTACTCTAAATATAAACGCAAATTCCTGTATTTCCCAAGACCTTAAACTATTCCTTTACTGTAAACTGAGAATGATGGGCGATTAATGGAACTGACGGGAAAGTGGAACTGCTTGGCAAGACCAAGTGTAGCGAGACAGACAGGGATGGCAAGTGGAAAAGAGATTGATGGGTAATTGTAATACAACCCACGATTGAGCAGCTTATAATGATAAATGGTTCAAGACAGCAAGAGAAAAAGTGCTTAGGTGAGGATGAAAATGGAGTGATAAAGGGGAAGATGAATGACTGATATTTACAGGTTTGCAGAGAGTAGACTTTTAGTCTGCCCAGATTGTGCTATTACAAATATAAACAGTGATAGTAGTAATACTGGAGGAAAATGCTAACGAGGCTATCAAAATTAAATAATCTTAGTTACTGCACAGTAGCAGCATGTTGAAATGTAGAGTTGATTCTGTTTTGAGCTATATGACTCAATTGTACTGCCATCCCTTTTAGCTGCATTTCCCATGTTCTTGCAATGTGAATGTTTTTTTTAACATTCTATATCTTAGCAGTTCCGAACCACACTTTATCCTAAAGACATTTAAAGTTTAGACACATGGAAAGTAGAGCATGACGCATATATGGTATGTGCGTCTCTCCCTCTAGTTGATATGTCAAAGCTTCCTTGTTTCCTTAACAAGATGTTAAAACAGCTAAGGTACTGACTCTCACCAATTTCCTGTATCAGGATCAGAATGTTCAGAGAGACACCTACTCGAATTTCAGCCATAAGGGGACAACGACTATGAAATGCATTTCATGTCAAAAGGATGAACCACGGAGCAATCCTTAGTCTGAACGCATTTGGGAAAATTTAAATGGTTGAAAGAGAGGGGAAAACGAGGACGTAAAGAAGGCAGCCTCGTCAGTGTGAAGTAAACAAACGATGTGTCAACCCCTCAATGAGGGAGTCAATGTGTCAATGAGGATAAATGAATGAAAGAAAGGAGGCATAGAGGAGGAGAGAGGGCACAGAGAACAAAATGAGAACACAGGGGAGGAGGGACAGCCCAGGGAGTTTTATGGAAATTGACTATTGCGAAGAAGGGGGTAAACAAAAGAGAAGGACAGAAAGAGATAGGACTGATGGGGAGCACTGAGGAATATGTGCATGTGGGGGAGTGAGTAGGAGGATGTGACGACAAGGCCAATAATGGCACCAGATAGTATCCAGCCTTGGCTGCTAACTATGGATGGTGTCGCAAGTAGAAACCCGCTTCTGGATTTTTGTACAAGAAACAATTGAACAAGCATAACAATTTTGTTTGAGTTAGAGCAATGTGAGGTTTGTTACGCCAACTCAACAATGTTTATGTAAATAAATCACATTGGTATTAAAATCTATACAAGGATCAGTGGTTTCAATTCATCCCGAGGGGAAACTGAATGTCTGTCCAAATACCACGTAAAAGCATCCAATAGTTTGACATATTTCAATTTGGATCAAAATAAGGGGTAGATTGAGTGTCATCACCATCCTAATTGTCAGAGCTCTATAATCACGAGGAACAAATAGCTTGTGGGAGAGAGTGGGGGTATTTCCACCAAATAAAGAGGGAGATGGTGGTAGTTGTATGACAAATGTTTTCATGAGTAGCTGGAAGAAGAGGCCATAACAAAATGTTCAAATGAAAGATAGAAGAACAGAGAAAGACAGACGTCCAAAGAGTGAGAAATTCTTTTACTGGTGATGAGGGGAACTTCGGGGGTCATTGTTGCAGTTTATCACTGAGGCGACAGCTGACTGACAGCCCAGTGTAGCACATGAGATAGATTAGCATCTAATCGAATCAATTGTCAGAGTGGCTTATATGGATGCATGATAACTAACATTTACACAGTTCACACTTAGTAAAAGAGCATCAATCCTTTAAGAAAATGCAGAGTTAGAAGATCTGATCTTGCTCTCCTCTTCCATTTTTTCCCAGCAGGCCTTTTCACAGATAATAATGTGCCATTGGCCAAAATCCAACAAACAGTCAACCATCCATTAGTTGATGCAAAGCAACAGTTGGACAACCATGGATAACATCCTTTATTTTTTTTATAGAAGACTGTATGCCCTCAATTAGCCTATAGTCTCCCAAGCGTTTCTCTCTCTGCCCTCCTATTCATCTGTCTGTCTCTCCTTTTCCCCACTCACTGCCTCTGTCTTCAACAGTATCTTCCCAGTGTAAGCGGAACCTGCCCTGGGAGACAGTCGGACCACTTAATGCCGACTTCGGACCAGGCTTTCATAATGCTGCCAAGCAGGCAACAAGGCCTTCTCAATGTTACATTATGGCAGGCTGCCCACTGAACACCATGAGCAAGAACAAAGTGGGACTTGTCAGCACTGCCCTTGATGCAAACATATACAAGAGATTCACACATGTTAAATGTAGCAGAGAAAATATGGATTACTTGAGAACCTTTTTGGTATTAAGTGTCAATCAATAGATGACTATACAACGTAAAACTTACTTTAAAATAAAATAAAATAAAATGGTCGGTTTAGCAATTGTTTTGCTGTCTAACACAATTATTCCCTGTTTAATCCAATTTTTGCCGCTTACCTAATTAGCATACCCCCCCCCCCCTTCCGGGTCACGATAATGTGCTTTATCACTGCCTGTGATGTGGCTACATTGAAGGAAACTACTTGGCTGTGTATACTCATTTACCAAGAGTTTACTGTACAGATCCAAGTCCAAACAGTCTGACCTTTTCTACATTGAGCAGCATAGAGCTCTGAAATGTAAGCAAGTGAACAGAGCTTATCCAGTAAAACAAATGTGATAAACCATATTTTAATATGCACCGCACACCAGTCCATCACACAAACTGGCTCTGTACACAAACCCACTGACCCTGCTGAGTTGCTATAACGACAGCTTCATGTCAACAAAACATGTCCGCCAGCATGTGACGTTTATATTCAACATAGTGAGAAGCAGACAGAGGGGCCGGGGAGAAAACAGCGTGGGCTGCCATTGAAGAAACTAATTAAGCATAAAGGCTGTTTAATCCCGACATGTACGATAACAACCATAGTAAAAAGAATGACACTTTACATTTCTTGGAATGTTTGCTATCAAAACAGCCAGTCTGATGAACTGATTGATATGCATGAGCTTTCTGGGGTTTTATTCAAGACAAAGTTTAACAACTTGGATCTCAGAGCTCTCAGTTTTGAGAACTGTGCAGCATATTCTAATCCTCAAACGTTCATGAGGGTGGACTAATGACAATAATTGTAAATGTTGGTCTCAGACAATATATATGTTACTTTGTAGTACTCAAAACTTAGAATATTGACAGCTACATAAAAAGGGCAATGTTAAAAATCATAAAGAGAAGTTAAAGGAAAAAGAGAAAAAAATTGTTGTTCTCCTGTTTAGAACTCACTAACATGACATGAAGAACAGAGTCTCACGAATAACCTCATTTTACTTACACATCAACTGGTACTCTCAGCAGCAGAGGTAGCACTGCTCCCTCGTCGTTCAGGTCCATCAGTCGCGGCTCCAGGAGCTCAATGATGGTCAGAGCAGTATTGAACACAGCTGACAGGCCTGAGGAAAGACAAGTGGATGATCTATGATGATGCAACACAAAACTGGCAATGTCAGGCATCCTATCAAACATACGAGGCTATATGTGTGTCTGTTTGTACGTTCCACAGTCATGAATGAATCGGAATGAAAATACGCAGCGACAGGATTTTCGGCTTGCATAATCATATAACCTCCGTTTTGAACATAGACCTTTCATGGTTGAGCTCCAAGGTTATTACATTTGCAAAACAATTTTGTTGTCTGTAATGTGAAGCGCAACAATGTTAGGTACCTGGAAGCAGCGTTGAAAAGTCAAAAAGGTAACAGAAAAAATATTGGAAATATAATTTTACTGCACATATTCCAAAACATCATCATAAATTATTCCTGCCCTGCTGGTCAAATCATTAAAGAGCCCAATAAATACAACAACAGTGCGTTCCAAAAGACGTGTCAGTGAGTTTATGTGTACCAGGGTATGTGGTGTATACCTACCGTGCAGAATGATGAGATCCCAGACAGCCAGGACAGAGTCCCAGCATGGCAGGGAAGTGAAGAGAGTGAGGAACCATGGCATCACAAAATGGACTGATAAGACACCCACTGACTCCTGCGGGGAAGTAGACGATACACAGAGGGTTGAGTTGACATGACCATAAAAAGTTCAATCTTCTTTCAGTTTGTTTAATGGACTTCTTAATGGGGTCACTCAAAGATGTTTTTCTTTGATAAAGATTCATGCTTGCTGCTCCTGGTGATAATAATGCCCCAATAAGGAACAATTAGCTTCCCAGAATCTGGGGAGCTGATGGTTGCAGCTTTTAAAACTGGCATGTCTTGCAAATCAAACCTCCTCCTCATGTCTTGCATCCGAATAGCTTTCCGCCTGTCTGCTCAGGTCTGGTGGGTACAGCACAACTGCAAAAATTTGTTAAAGGCTTGCTTGTCTTAACTCTTTTGAATAGCTCTATTACAAAGGAACTGCTGAACTCTGATCTCTAATAGGCTTTTTTTGTAAGGCGGGAATACTATTATCCCCACAATAACCCCCTGTTGTGTGTGTGCAAGAGTTGGTGTGTTGCCTCCGAAAGAGCAGCTTTCCCAAGTCGACGTGACATGTAATAATCCCTTCAAAAGACACTTGAGCAGCACATTTGTTAGCAGTGAATGCATCAATTAATGGGAGCACACAAATAGCGTAAAGATTTTAAACAAATGGTAAAATATTACAACTGCAGTGTGGATAAGTCCACTTAGGGGACAAAGTGTTTACCATTTCATACTATAGGCGCAGCTTGAAATGCATCGTCTTTCTTAAAGAGCATCTTTGGCTGTACTCAGTAGGGCTTTGAACTAAAACCTAAAGTCTGCTTGCTAATATGCTTATAACAGTAACGCTGATATAAAAAGGATGGAATCTTTTGTTGTATAACAGTACTGAGGAATTTCTTTGATGAGTTAAATGCTATGTTACATCAAATTTATTATAAATGTAATCCTTTATTCAATTTAGAAAAGGTTATCAAATTTTTGTTGAAATTGTCTTCATCCACCATATGATTATATACTATGTATACTATACTAAATAGAAAACAGAGAATTTGGGAAAAACATGAAAAAAGGATTTCATAGGCGGTTGTCCCACTGTAAAGAATTTACATGCATCCTCTGGCTTTCAACTGAGCTGGAATAAATAAATAAAGTATTTCAAATTCAACTGAAAAGAAGCACTCACCAAGTGCTGAGAGAGTTTTGGCTTCCTGTGTTTCAGGAACTGGTCAAATACCTTCACCTGATGCTGGACCCTGAGTGGATAAGAGTGTTTAGTTGTAGATGTAAGTGTAGCTGTGACACTAGACCAATTCATAAAACAATAATTGTTTCAGGTTTAAGCTTGTACACCAAACCAGAACCAACAACTCTTTTTATACAGATTTTTTTTTCTTAGTTGCATACTGCAAGTATATGCCTACCTGGTGAGGGTGAGGTCAAACAGTTCTGCCAGATATTTGGGTTTATCCAGCAAGACTGTCAGAGCCCAAAATGCCTCTTCCTCTCCCAACTGCATCAGCAGCACCGCAGCTATGTAGGACATCCCTGTAAAACACACAAATGCACATCCAGACACATCTCTTAAACTGATTCAATAAAAACTGAACATATCATTCCTCAAGTTGCATTATACTGGTTTATGTAAGTGTACCTAATAAATTGGCAAGAGAGTAAAGCTCAATAGTCGCTACAAATAAAAATGATTTTACAAATGATTTGTCTCTGCAAATTAAAAGATAATGTTGCATTTAACTGTGCATGAACTAAAGGGGTTCCTGCATGACAAAGGCTGCTATACTCTTTAGACCAGGGGTCTGCAACCTGCGGCTCTGGAGCTGCATGCGGATCGTCAGCCCCTCTGCAGCCTGTAGCTTTAATATGACCAGAAAAAAAGTAAATAAATAGTGGCTATTTTTATTTTATTTTCATTTTTCCTTCCAAAGGGAACACATTTTATTTTGGAGATCGAGGTGATACTATGACACTGAAATAAAAATAACTGTATAATATTTCATCAGATTAATAGACTAATTTGCTTTCAACACTAATGATTCGGGCTTACCTCTATGCTTGATATGTGGCAAACAACAAAAAATGATGTTGAAAGACATTTCTAAAACATCACAATGTATTTGCTGAAAGGCATCTAGCAGGAAATGAAAGAACAAGAGGGATTTTGGAACTGCTGCGGAAAGCTGAGTAGAGCAAAGACACTCAAGAAGTGGATCAAGTCTCCAAACTCAACACGAACTACATAAAATCCAAATATCGCTCGGCCTCACAGATGACTACCTGCGGTCCTGTGTGAAGCTCAATGTCTTACAGCCCTGATATAGAGAAGCTCAGCAACATAAATCACATTAAACAGGTGAGAACACCATCATTTAATAAACAATCATTTTGTAAAAAATAAACTATTAATTTCACAACCTGAGCTGATGTAGTTGTGTTTCATGTTCAGGCTCGATGGTTGAATGCTGTACGTTGTTGAGGAATAAACAGAAGAGGACGACAACAAACTGAAATGGACTGAAGTCATAATTACTTACTATGTTTACTCTTTTTTAAGCCATTAGGCTGCAGCTGTATAGTTTATTTATGTCAAAGTGGTCTACTTTTTACTTAATTTTCCACAAATAAGGGAAGGACTCAAATAGACCTGCATGGTCCTGAATCTTATTTCACAGGAGGTCAACACATGCCAGTGTCTTCTCTCCTCTTCATAAGAGTTTGAGGTTCTCCTTTGTTAGAACAGGTGAAAACTGCAATAAAATGGTTTGATTTTGTTGTCTTGTAAAAAAAATTTAAAATAAAAACGAAAAACTAACAAAGGATACCTACTGGAAATAAGTTTTGAATAAATTCCAATCCCTCTCTCATATATATATATATATATATATATTTAGTATAACTATTTACAAAAATTCACATTTTAAGAGTGAAATAGGTTCTGCAGCTCCAGATGATTTGTATTTCATGGGTGAGGGACCCCTTCTTCAGACCAATGATCATATGCTACCATCAAGTGGTCTAATTATGTACTGCAGCTATCTGAAGAAAATAACTTATTTAGCCTCCAAGACAAACATAGTAGCCAAAATAGTTCCACAAAGTTATTTAAATAAAATCAAGAAACCATGAACTACATATTTTTTTGCACATATTTATCATTAGTGTCTGTTGTGCAAATGAAAATGCAGGTTTAACTTGACAACAGTATATAGACACAAGAGATTCAATGCTCTGCTCTTAAAGTCAGCGTCAGTTTTGTAAATTTTATTTTTGTAAAGTTTTGGATTAGACTGACATGTTTGCTAAATGACATCACACACTTTGCTTCCTTCTCTGAATTTTTTTTTCATAATGTATTGGAGTTTTTTGTCTTGTTTTATGTAAGAAGTTGCACTGGATCCTGTTTCAGGGCAGTATTGCTTCCAAATCATTACAGTGCAACCATCAATTCACTTTGTCAGTTACCTTGGCTGTATCCAACCTGCGGGTTGTATCTGGCATAGGCAATGAGGACCCGGAAGAGTTTAGCCTGACCCTCAATGGCTTCAGGGCTCTCCCCCATTAGAGACCGGTGGGTTGGAAAGGAACGCTCTGTGGGACAGGTCAAATTAATATTATTTATTTATTTATTTTCTGCAAATAATAGACCAAAGGTTAGCTGGACATGGTTTACCCAGCTCTAAGCTCTATTCTGTTCACTGCATAAAACCCGATCGTCTACATGATTAACTTCAAGAGAACCGTTTAACTTCCCTGTTTGAACTCACGCAAGTCGAGGGCGATCTGTCGAAAGAGTGTGATGTCATCTACAGAGTAGCGGGGCTCGGGGCAGCCAGAGGGCAGCTCCTGGTTCAAACCTAGATCATTCTGAGTTTCGCTCAGTGTTGCGATTGCTGACAGAATGCCGTATTCACTGACACCTAAGTCCACAAGAGGCCCCCGCACCTCTGACAGGCACCTCTGTAGGAGAGAGAGGAAGAAAGGACTATCACTAATTATCATGTTTGGTCAGTAGATTAGTTACACTACAATCAAAACATGCAATAATAAACTAAAATTCAAGTTTCCTGTGTCACATTCAATCAATTCAATGTCAAAATACAATGCTCAGTGAAATGCCTTCATTACCTGTTCAAGCTTAGAAACTGAGTAAAACAATAAAAACAAAATGAAAAAGGCCATTTAAATTCAGGACTTATTAGTAAATAATAGATGCAATGTGTAGTTCTCAGGGGTTTCTAATAGATGCTGAATCTCCATTTGTTAAAAAGTACAGACAGATGATAAAACGTAATAAAGAACTTGACTTTGTCTTAATCTGCACTTTGTTAAAGTCCTTATTAAACGGTCAGCTGAGTGCTATTTGAATCCACATAACATATTTCCTGTGAATACAGGAAGCCAGGAAGGTTGTTCCTCGGACATTGATGGACAATTACAGTAGCCAATAGCGAAAAACGATGCCATTAGTCAAGTCATTAGCCCAATAAGGGTCAGATTTGTGTGGCAGTAAAGCTAATAAAACAACATTAGAGGCGGCCTCATATTCAAAAGTTAAAAAAATTACACATTCGATCCAGAGACTGTGTCGAAGTCTCCTTGAGAAAAACACTGAACTGTATGAACGTTTGTGAATGTGTTAGTGGGTTTATACATATTCATATACATATAAATAAATATACAAACTTGCACACGGTTGTAGATTATTTAAGATTTGAGAGGCTGCAGCGATGGTTTATTGAAAATAACTGATTCTCAGAATCTTCAATACAAGTAATAGATAAAATCTAGGTATAAGAAATATTTCATTCTGACTACAACATAGCACAATATCAATGTTTTCTTAACGTATACCTGATAGTTGAATTCACTTGTTTCTCTTAGGCAGTCAATGTTGAGCAGACACTTCCACACTCTACCACGTAGGCTTTGAGGAACACCCAGTTTGATAAATCGCTCCATCTGAAAACATGACAAACATGGGACAACAACAACAAGCTGTCCAATCAAACAATTCATGCATGGCACGATACATTGAGATGAATCAGTAACATCAGGCATGCAGGTGTTACCTGGCTCTTGCAGATAAAGCTGGCTCCGTTCCAGTAGCTGAGCAGCTCACCCAGCTCTTTCACCCTCACTGAGCTCAGCTGAGGGTAGCTGACAGAGACAACACATCAGGGTTAGCTTGAAATGATTTATCGGTTATTGGAAGCACACATATAATGGAATTTACTGTAAATCAACTTGTGAATCTGCACATAGTAGAATGATCTACAATGACATGATGATGTGAGTCATACTGCTTAGAAAAGTGTTTGTCACTTTATATTTGCAATACAAGTGAAATCATCTCAGTGGGTTGGTTAAGGGGGCAGCATCAAGTAGCAGTGTAGAAACCCTTGAGTTAGACCCTCAAGAACTTCTTATCAACCAACTAGCGTTCAAATTGTGTTAAACACCTGAACTTAAATTTAGTTCAAGCATAACAAAACAAGCCTGAAAGAAAAGTTGAGCTCACAAGTTGGAGAGCCTCGAGTTATGCTATAACACAAGTTAACCAAACATTTGTTCCTAGAACCTAGAGTATCACGATATGCTATCACCGCACCATAACCGTTTAAGGTTGTAAAGATCTTTAAACTGTGTCTGAACCATGAGCTTCTCCACTTTCCGAGGCCCCTTGAATGGTGCTGCTATGCTGATGGAATATACATCATCTGGATACCGCTTTATTATTTATTTTGTTAAGGGAGCACAATTCCTCATACACCTACAATTACCAACCAAGGGAAATGCAACAAATTATGACATGTAGACAAGAGATTAATCTGGAGAGTAAATCAGTGCACATCTGAGCCCTGCTAGCTGGCCAGAGGGACAAACACATTGGAGAGCAGAAGAAAGAAGTACAGTGTTTAGGAGGTATTGCAACTTATATTTGATGATAACAAAGATGCTATGGAGAAATGACTGTCTGTTAAAAAAAAAAACGCCCTGGACAATATGCAAACAAATGGATGTAACTCACAAAGAGGACTGTGTATTTTTACAAGATTTGTTCAATGGGCGTTTTTTATTTGAGTAAGATAGGGAAAATTAAAAACAGAAATATGTGTAATTTGGACTGTGCTTTGCATCATAATTTCCTCTGAATCCATTGATGTTTGACTGACAGAATAAGCTCAGGATTGGGAACATAAAATAAACACCATTTCCTGAAGTTTCTTGGTGTATGTAGGTTAGCCTTCAGAGGGTTGAAGTTTAACATTATTGACGTTGAGTTACTCGATGACGCTATTTTACTGCCATTCTCAGTTAATTAACAGCCAAATACAAATAAACCTCAGTGGAATAACGGTGTAAGGTTAACGTGACCAAAATAAAAAAGTGAAGTTTGAAAGTTAGGATAAGGTTCACACGGTAGCTTAGCTAAGTTATCGTTAGTTAGGTCCTCATTAGCTTGCAGCTAACGCTAAATTAAACGTTACCCCGGCCCGCACCTGTAATCGTGACATCTGTGATGAAGTTTCTGGTCCTTTCTTTTCGTCAGCGCAAAGCCGTAGTCATCAAAACGCAAGTTCTCACTGCGTCTTCTAATTGTTGAGTTTCTTCTGCTGGCATTGCTACCGTTTCTCCTCATTATGATACAGAAAAGACTATTTCTGTTATTGTTTTAAACACTGTTTCGGACCGGTCCGTTTCAAAAGTCCACCGGCTGTCTTGTACTCGGCCGCCGGCTGCAGTCAAATCCAACGGTCATCCTGGCCACGCCCCCTCCTCTTCGGTTCAAGCTGTTGGCGGGGCGGCCCGGCCCCCCTCATCAGGGCCGGAGCTAGAGATGTTGAGCCCCATGAAAACACGTGTTCATGGGCCCCATCAACCATGTACATTTTGTTCAATTTGATTTAATTTCCAGCACGTGTGTACATATCCGTCTAAAGTGATATGAAATGCCCCTGTGTATGGCCCCCTTCTCTGCAATAATCTGCAATGTAGCCTAATGTAATATAGTCATACTTGCCATGTGGAGCATCCAAGGACCAAGTGCTGGTCCCTCCTTGGTCCTTACTTACAGCCCATTATTTTTTCAATTTGTCTCAACTTTTTATACTAACAAGGGTAGGCATGTAGTATACACACGAGAGTAAGAGAGACACTTCTTAGTCTCACTTTTATTATGCACACATCTTCCTACTCCTCAACACCCGTACGGGACTAATAAAACAAATCGTGATTATGACAGTGGTAGAGGAAGAACTGAGATCCTGTATTTAACAAGAACAAGAAATGTGCTACCTGTTTGACTTCTTAGCCCAAGTACATAGCACAGATTCTCCTTTAATTTCTCTACCTCCAGACGAAGATTGGCGGGTTGGATCAGAGAGGGCTCAACATGGAGGAATATTTCTCACAGCAAATTTGCGAAGAGGAGAAGAAGAATTAGAAAAATGCTATAACAAAACCCAAAATAGCAATATTAGTCCCATCATAACAGTGGTTTTAAAAACAATAGAGTACAGAAGAAAAACACTGCACTATATAGTATTTAGTCAAGTAGCCTGGCTCAAATGTAAGAATGGTAAACTGAGTTTAGATAAAAGCATTATTGCCCCGTCAGGAAACATGCCTGTGTGATATACTGAATACTCTGTGATAACAAATGAGGTACTTGCCTGATGTCCCAGTGTGCTGTAAATTAGTCAGATTTTATTCTCATTTGCATCCTGACAAGCTGACTGACTTTTTGTATGGAAAACAAGGATTAGACCTACATAACTTTTTTGACATGGTCTTTTAGGTCTACACCACTGATCCGTTGTCAACAGATGTTTATTAATGATAGTACAATATGAGATGGTCAACAGTAGCTACACTACATGTGTGATTAGAAGCAGACTATAACTATAATATTGGATTATTTCTGACGAGATAAAATATTTGTTATAAGGATGAACCCAGTAGACATCATCATCATTCAGCAGGGACTCGATCATTCCTGCTTGTCTCCACTTTGTAAATTGTCTGGTAGCCGTCATCCCAGGCGTACAGCTGTTTGTCTCCAGGGTGGTAGTGGATGCTGCTGTGGCTTGTGTAGCGCTTTGGGAAGAACATCACTGGACTCTCATGACTGCAGATGGATGGCACAGCGGAGAGAAATTGTTTAGTGAACTGAGAAAGTGTACAGTTCAGAAAGAATTTGGGAAGCGTACGATTAGTGAGGACATACGGATCTGAGGATGCAGAGTGCATTTGTGCATATTCATGAAAAACTTGAAGTGTATATTTGTGTGTAGTATATAGGCCTATTTGTGTGTCTGTGTATAATCCTACCTGTGGATTGTGTCGTGGATGTCATAGAGACACTGTACAGTGGAGCGTCCTCCGTAGTGTGTGTTGTAGACCACATAGAGCGTCCCACATATTAAGAATGCTCCTTCAGCATCACGGCTTTTGCACTGCGTATCCCAGGTATAATCTACTGCCAAGCTCACTGTGATAGAGATAAAAAATATAGTAGTTATGAATTAAGTAGCATTATGTTTGTGTGCATATCTGTTGGAATGAAGCTGCATACCTTTATCCAGTTTGGTAAGGACCAGGTTTCCTTCATACTCTGGGTCAGCATGAATAACCCAGAGGCCCAGTTCATCCACAGCCAGGTCCAGGTAGGTGTTGGTGATCAGGCTGTAGACTGGGATGCGACCTGCTCCTGGAACAAGTGTGCTGTCAACCACTGTACCACTCAACAAGTCCACCTGAATCAGACGTCAAATGGTAAAAAAAAAAAGAAAAGAAAATTCAGAAATATATCATCATTATATTTCTACTTTCATTTCAATTTTTTCTGTTTTCTTTTTATTTCACTTAATAAGATTATTCTCAAACATTGGTCATTTTCAAAGCAGTAAAGGTATGTAGAACACAATATTCTATTAAAATGAAATTGCTTATGCGTCTGAGCTTGCGTATTGCTTTTCTTTAACATGATAAACCGTCTTAAGCAATGATGTCTGCTCCAAATACTTCAAAACAGTTTGGCATAGTTCCTCAATGACCTTATTTAGCTCAGCAAAGCCAAGGAAATAGGACAAATCAAATCCCTGATGACTAAGCTCCCTTGAACTTCTCAGTCCAGCCAAGCGCTGTATTGCAAGTCACCCGTATGAAATCACTCCCAATTCTCAGAAATGCAATCAGCAATAAGTAACAGAAGTCAGTGACTGTTGCCAAGCATGCAGACCATAATCATGACCACCGAATGAACTGGCTTCACACAGCTTTTATATTTACAAATACATCATGATGCTTAAATGAGAAACATGCATAAAGAACATTAGGCTTTAATGATTTTACATACTTTCAGTATCTGGTTGGGTGTGTCTGCCTTGTGGTAGTAGAGGCATCCATTGAAGACCACGTGACCTGTCCCCTGCCACGGCGACGGCAGCTGGATCACCTTCACCGGTGGTGTGGCCGTCCTCTCCGTGAAGCTTTGTAGGGAAGCGTACTCCAGCAGGGTGCTGTTACGGATTCCACTCAGCAGGTACACCTGCAAGATTTAATAGTTTGACTAGCTGAAAGTGAGATTTTTAACTTCCATGCTTAGTTTATATGTAATTATATTCTTAATCATTGATGCATTTATTATACATTCGTTTTTTATAATAGATATCTCCCCTGCTGATGAGTTTCCCAATTAACTATGAAGTTTAAAAAGAAGCTATTGCTCTTGCTTGAATAATTTTAACATCTGCTGTCAGACTAATTCATGCCAGATGTAGAATCTAGCTGACTTGCATAATTATCTAACTTTTACCAGAAACTGTTCAGAAATGAGATGTTTTCATCATGTGGGTTCCTCCACTGTCCCTTTGGGAGACTAGCGGCAGAGTTTATTCAAGCTAATAGAAGAACTTGAGCACCGGGGAAAGAATTATTACCAATTATTTCGCCTTATAGTCCACAGAGGGTAAAATTACATTTTTCAGACAGATACAAATTTACTTTTTTAAAAAACTACTACTTTTTCACTACAGTGCTGCTTGCGTCATTTTTCAATCGGATAAACAGACATTTAAAAGGATTTATATATGAAACTAAAGTAAAACTTGCTTTCATTCATCCACACGATGTTCACAACCAATCCGTCCCAAAATCACATTCATTTGAATTTTTTTAATTGTACAAAAATACTGTGCAGATATTAAACACCTGCCTGTCTACTATAACCAGTCAATCCTTTCATTTAACTCACCTTGGCTGATCCTTCAGTCGGGTCCTTGAACCAGGAACCATACGTGTCTCCAACCTTCTTCACAATCTTGAGAGACTTGATTTGATTCAGGACTGTACTGCAGTCTGTTGGAGAATGAGCAGGTGTTTGATTGTTGGACAATGTTGATGCATTTCTACATTTATTTCTGTCTGTTTGCACTTTTATTTTGTACTATTTTGTTTCTTTCATTCTCCTCTTCTGCTTCCCAAGCCTGTACTTCCAGCCCGATAATGCTACTGAAGGCCTCCCACATACATACGTACACGTTGGACACTGTGCAAACACACTTCCTACCGTTCTCCAGTTGGATCTTGGATTTCATCTTCAGCTGGTCCTGTTCTGCAGCCATTATCTGTTGTTCCAGCAGGGCCTCCTCCATCTCGATGTCAGACTGGCTGGGGATCTTGTTTTCTAGATATTCCAGCTCTCTCTCCACCCGGTCGACACGCACTGACACGCTGTCCACCTGGCTCTTCACCTCTGATCTATGGAGGAAAAGACTTCTTCATTTGGGTCACATGCATTTCGATTCATTCATTAGTGTTGTGCAGTAATGATTATTTAAAGGTGATGAACAGTTTGGCGGTAATCTTTCGGATTACCTGAGGACTCTGACGGTGGACATGCAACCCCTGGTTTCGGAGGAGAGGTCGTAGGTCTTCTGAGTGATGCCCGCGGTGTCTTGCTCACAACGGCTCAGACGCTCCTGATGTCAATTACACATAGAAATAGTGTCAGAAATTCAGAATACAATTGAGAAACCTAAGTTTTGTCAGATGAAACAACATATTATTCCTCTTATAATGAAAACCTAAAATTCATAACATGGATTTTGCCGCCTGAGCTTTATATGTTGTAAGTCACACGTGCAAGTCACAAGCAGGTCTCAAGTTACTGTGGAGACAATCGAGCAAGTCAAGTCGAGTCCCTGTTGTCAAGAAAGTCACAAGTCAAGTAACATGAATTCATGACAATCTACCCAAGTTTCCACATTTGAATCAGTGGTCATGATAAGCTGAGTTTTATGTCTTCTTTACCATTATCATGGAACTCTCACTGACAGTCTCACTTTAAAGCCTAATGTTGGTAGAATATTCACATTAGTCCCCCAAAGAGCTTCACTCTCTTTCTGCTGTTCTTATTTATGTTCAGATGCAGATTAAAACCAGAAGCAGGAAGCCATTACAAAATCAGTGGATGCCAGAAATGTTGTGGACAGATGAGAAGATCATACAAGTGATAAATCAGATTCAATTTGTGGCCTTTTGACGCAGCTGCTTCGAACAGCAAAGCCAGAAAATAAAGGCACTTTTATTAGGGCAGTATCACAATATCAATAGTCATCAGTATAAAAAGCATCAGCAGGCACTCTTGTGGTTGAAGTGTTAGTGAAACTGGAATGAAACTCAGGTACTTGATGCCAAGCAGAAGGACAGTGGTCACTTACCTCAATCTGAGCAAGTCTCCTTTCCAGGTACTGGATTATAAAAGCATCCTGGGCGGACCCCTGACCCTGGACTGCACACACAGTCAGACACAAACATAACAGAAGGACAGGAACCAGTCTGCCTGACATGATTTGCACTATTGACATAACTGTGCACTGAACGTCTCGTAGCCTCAGCAAGAACTTTTTTGTCGGTGAGACCTTTTTATTTTGGGGAGAACCTTTGCAGTGTACAACCAGGTTAAACAGTCTCCTGAAAACAAGACACAAGCAAGATCAAATAATCCACGTGACCTCAGTGACAGTTGACGACTGCCTCGCTGCATTCAAGTTCTCGATGGATGAAAACGTATTTCCCTCCTGTGTTGTGCTGGAAAAGTTTTAGTCCTGTTTAGCGTTGCAGCTCCAGAAGTTTCTGCCTCGTTCCTCAGTTGGTGCTCTGGTGGGTTCTGTTCCAAATAACATCAGGATCCCTCCCAGCCCCTCTCCCTCCCGATCCTTCAGCCTGTCTCTCCGTACCGTCCTCCCACCCTTCCCTTAGATTTTAGATTTCCTGGATTCGAGGTATGAGAGAGAAACCAAAGAAGAGGGGGCGAAAAAACAGAATGAGTAGAAACAACAAAGACAAGTTCATAGCCTATTGGTCAATCCTTCAGGGTTTTATATAATAGTCTCCAGATGGCCTAATGACACGTACTCAGCTCTCACACACAGGAGAAACTGTCCAGTAAAAGTTGTTAACTTGGCTGGAAGCAGTAGCAGGATCAGTTTCATACAATCCTTTGTCAAAGGTGCAGTCGAGTAGGTCTATTCAACTCAAGTACAGTCGTTATTTACTCAAAAGTCACATTCAATCCTCATATATTCTGACATCACATAATAAAGATCGTATTTAGCTGCCTTGCAATTTCTTTGCTAATCCTAGTGGTTAAAGCTATTTTATTATCTAATGTTATAAACACGTATAAACAAACTCAGAGAGACAAGGGAGAATAATGTCCCTGTTTAATTTGCAGAATCAACAGATATCTGACTGTTTTTTGGAACATCTAAATCAGTGTGGTTTCCGGCTTTATTATGGTTATTGCTGATCCAGATGTTATTCCGACTGGCTCCAAAGCTTGTCAATGCCATTATAGATAATTCCTCACTCTCAAATGTTTAATCTCCATCTGGTGCTCTTTAGAGCCACCCGGGACGGTTTCCTGGATTTTTTTTGACAACATGACAGCTTTCAAAACTCCACCAGATCTCCTGCATGCATGTCCAGAAGAGAGAGCTTTGACTAGAATAGCAACTGAATGTTAACAAGATGAGGATTAATAAATGTCAGACTTAAGGAAACTGGCAAAAAGCAGAAATCCCCTCTTCTGAACATCTTCCGTTGAGATGCAGCAGTCTGTCTTTTATCAGGCTTCTGTAGTTATATCAGGTATCTGCCAGGAGATGGCAGCACATCATAACAGGAATACAACGAGGGTCTAATGTTCAGAGCCCAACCAAAATCACTCAGTTTGGGGGGGTAACACGGCATATCTGCCAGGTTTTAACATCATGGAATTTCTTGCACAAATAGGAATATTTTGCATAAATATGAAATAATAAGCACTGTAAAGTGTGAACTCCAAAGGTTATTGTGTGAAAATCATTGTTACCCATCAAACTAGTGACGGCCTGATCTGAGATACAGGAAGTGTCGGTGGTAAAATAAGTGTTTTACTCTGTGTTATGATCAGCGGAGGAAGAATTATAAAGTTTTTAATAAAATACAAGTAAGTATTGGAAACAAAATGTAGTCATCATGTAGAACTAGTAGCTGCAGCTGTCAAGTACAATGCTCCTGAAAACCCTCCTGAAATAAAGTGGCATCAAATATTTAAAGAAGCTTGGAATAGACATGGTGTCCTCTAAATTGTGATTAAATGCAGTACATGAGTACATGTATTTACTCTTTATTGGTTATTATGGAAAAGAAACACCGCCCTATGAATACATTATTAAAGGACTAATCTGTCACTATTGTTTTGTTCCTTCCTCTCTAAACAGCTTCAATGTATTCAATGACTGCGGCTCGGCCTCACACATGAACATACCATAGAAATGCTCTTTCTTCATTTGCACGTTGGGAGGTAAAGAACTTGTATAAACATACTCGGGGTGATCAGATTAGCATTAACCACCACTTTATAATCCCTGCACACACACACACACACACCAACACAGATACAGTTCAACCACACATGCACACAATGAGATGTCACCTCATGAAAGATTGATTACAATTTGTGGAGGAGATGTATGAAATATCCATGGAGTCGCAGCGAGACATCTGACTGGGTTGACATTCAGGGATGGCAGGAGCTCTGCCTGTGTGTATATATATGTCCCCGACACAGAATATGTGAGTATGTTTGCCTGTTCTTTTGTATTTACTGTATGTTTGCCTTGAAGCTTTTCTGTTTGTGTGGATGTGATTGTATTTGTGTTACATAAACAAGATGGTCATGTAATTACATTATGGTGTGTTTACAAATGTATTATTGAAGAGCTCTTAAATGTGAAAGAGCTCACTGAATTGGAACGTGGTGCTGTGATAGGATGCCACCGTTGAAACAAGTCAGTTTGAGAAGATTTCTTCTCTCCTAGATATTCAATGATCAACTGTATGTGGAATTATTGCAGAGTGGAAACCTTTAGGAACCACAGCGACTGATGGATATCTGCACCGGGAGCTTCATGGCATGGGTGTCCATGGCCGAGCAGCTGCATGCAGGCCTTACATCACCAAGCACCATGCCAAGCGTTGGATGGAGTGGTGTAAAGCACGCCGCCACCGGACTCTGGAGCAGTGGAAACATGTTCTGCCAACTGTAAAGTTTGGTGGAGGAGGGATGATGCTATGGGGTTGTTTCTCTGGTGGTGGCCTCGGCCTCTTAGTTCCAGTGAAGGGAAATCCTAATGCCGTTTATCCTATAATAGTTTGTATTTATTCATCTGTACTGAGTGAACAGTCCTGCACGGACTGCAGCCAACCCTGGTGTCCAGTGAGGGTTTGGGTTCGGCATTTAGTTGATAATTAAGCAGCCAAGGAGCCAAATGAGGCATTATTTCAATAATTGTCCTCACAAAGATAGTTTTACAAACCTGCATGTGTGTGTGTGTTGTGTGTACGTGTGTGTGTCTGTGTGTGTGTGTGTGCGTGCGTGCATGTGTGTCTGTGTATGTGTGAGTCTCTCTCTGTGTGTGTGTGAGTCTCTGTGTGTGTGTGTGTGTGAGTCTCTCTCTCTCTCTGTGTGTGTGAGAGTCTCTCTCTCTCTCTCTCTGTGTGTGTGTGTGTGTGTGATGAAAGCCTCAAACCACCCTCTGTCTTTTAACCTTTCCTTACAGTCTTTGTGTTTGGCAGATGATGAGGTTTTAATGCCAGACAGGTT
>CAAKHC010001073.1:13968-26051 GCA_901007825.1 Macroramphosus scolopax
CTGAAGCAATAGCTGACTGGTAGGGGGTCATAATAGCATGTTCTTACAGGGAACATTAGAGGTGACTAAAGTTTTACAATATAGCCTATAGAACAGCTATTACGTGAGTGTTTCTGACCTCTGACTAGTGATCAAAGCGATGTCTGCTACTCGACATACTACTACTTTGTAATACTTGGGAAGAGTTCAAGCAAAAATATATGTTTTCGTTTCTCTTTTATAGAATTATGTTCAGTAGCGTAATTAATACAATAAAAATGTGTTATTACAAGTAAATCTAAATATTATAAAATCATAATGTATTTCTTATCTTGATAATATAATTTGTGTGGGTAATTTTAGTCTTTTTGCTTTCTGTTTGTGGTCCCACTAAATTAATTCCCTCTCGAACCCATTATATAATCTTGCCACTGTGTTATTGTCCCCATCGATCTCTAAGCTGCAACCACTTTTCCAAATGACCTTCAAACCCATTTGCTTGACATTTGCAAATTATCATGGCAACAAAAGAGCCAGGTCAGATGAGATGTCAGACCGACAGGTGACAGTCTTTACTGATGACACACACCTGACCGTTCAGACAATATGTAAGTCTATTGCAAGGTAGTTTACGGAGAGAGTTACTTCCAATTATTACCCTGTGTGAGTTAGGCTATATTTAGAAATGTAAAAAGCTGTTGCTTTGATGAGGACTAGCATGAACTGTGGAATTTATGCATTTTTGAAGAGTGATGTTCCTTTTATAATCGAACGAGCAGCTACAGTATGATGTTTTTCCGGCTGTATCCTCCTAACAAGAGCTAGAGCAGTGCAGCTACACTCCCCCTCAGAGATTTGTGTTTAGTTTTCACCCTGTGGCAGAAACACTGGGTGAAATGTTGGCCGTATGTTCGTCAATTATTCTCCCTGCTTCGGCTTCTGTTGGGTGTGGGTGTGTGTTCTGGGGATTAGAGAGAGGAGGCAGACCTCAAGTGAGTTAAGAGGATAACAAAGATAGAACGCACATACAAGCACATGCAGACAAACAAATGAAGGATCACATTTACATGCACACATTGTCAGTAGCACACACACACTCCCGGTTGGCTGTTTCCATGGGTAGTGGCAGCTGAGTTGCAGCAGAGCAGCAGGTTTAATGAGAAAATTGTTCCTCTACCTGCCTTCTAGCCTCAGGTCAGTGGCCATTAAGTTTGGGGAGAGAACTTCTGTTTCATTGTAGTATTACATAGGCATTGCACTTGCAGAATATCCGAACAGCTTATGACCATTAAATCATCAAACTGATCAGATCATTATAACTGTTAAATTATGTAAATGCTTTCATTCAATAAGGTGCTGGATCATCACTATGGTAAGAGATTTTGAATGGTCTAATCAGTGTGTGCCAACACGAAAAAGTCTTCATCTTACTAACGATAAAATGAACTCAAGATATTTAACTGAGATGCCATCGGAACATATCTATACTAGCTCAGTTCAGATTATAGCTCAGTCAAGCCCATATTGCAGTAGTATAACCCTCAAATATAGCACAGAAGAAAATATTCCTCCCTCAAAAGAAAATTAATCGGTATGCCTATTTTTTCCAATGAATTTTGTTGCTGGTTGTGGCTTTTAGCTGAGACTGAATAAGCAGAGGAAAGAATAAGACTTGACCCAGACATAAAACAAGTTCAAACCAAAACATGATCATAATCGTGTGTTTCCTCACACACAAAAACAGTTTTGTACACATACATTTACACTTCTGTGCACTACAAATTCTTGCTAGTAAGATGCACTAATCAGTGGCACTGGACAATATTATTCAGAAGCCAGCTCCTACTAATGGCTAACCCAAGGTTCTTTCAGGTTTAGTACTGACAATAGCAATATGCACAACACATTGAAATAAGAAAATAACATATGAATATATAATTTGTGCATGCACTCAAAGCATGCATGTATATATAGTTTCTGTTGCCATTCCTCTTTTTATTGGGCAGTTTGCCATATAGTGTTATAAACAATGGTCTCTGAAATGCTATGCCATTTCCTTCATATTCCCCCAACGTTATTTTTCTTCATATGGGACAAAGCAAAGTATTGGAAAAGCCATTTGCAGCATATCTAGCTCTTAATCATTTTCTGTCTGCACTACGTGCAGTCAATTTGTGTTTGACAAAGCGTCTCCTTTTCATCTGTCAAGCAGTTAATAACAACAACGGAATGAAAGGTTACCAGGAGCACATTGTTGCGTGATGGTGCACTGCCATAAAGGTCAGCTTGTAATTATAGTAGGTTCCTTCAGGAAAGATGTTGTCACCACAAAGGCGCTAAAATGTAATATAATAATGTAACACAGTTATGAAACGAGTCACTGGTGTATTCCAATACTGTGTGCCATCTCTACTATTAGTAATTGCAAACAGTAAGAAATAACAGTTTGCAATTACAAATAGTAAGCACTGTTGTAATTACAAGCAGTAAAAACGGTTTTCATTACAAACAGAAAGCAATAACTGTAATTACAAAATGTAAACATAACAGGTTATAATCATAAACAATAAACAATAACTGTTTGTAATGTCAAACAGTAAAGATAACAGCATGTAATTATAAACAGTAAACAGTAACTGTGTGACTAGCAGTAAATGACCAGCAGTAAATGCAAATTTTATTTGCAAACAATGAAGAATATTTATTTGAAATTAAGAACGGTAATCATAACAGTTTGTAATTACAAATGGTAAATTATAGCTAGCTATTATATATAATACCTATGACGTGGCAGTGTGCAGTATAATTCAGTACCATGGAGAGCTCCATAAGGGGTCTTCGTCCACCAGGAGTCGTACTTCAGTCAGATTTTCCCTGCGGAACCATTGAACAGCAGCTCCTCGTATCGACGGAGTGGAATGTGTGTGACACATATACCCAAATAGCAACAATGTGAGAAAAGGTAATGAAATGTTAAACATGATTTATTGATATGACTGTTTAATAGTATTTTGTTCTAGTTTCATCGTGTTGTGTGATTCTCTAATTAGCCTGTCCAGACCAGCTAATGTCTGTTCATTTTAGTTCGTTTGTCTGGCAACATTTTTGACGCAAAACACATCAGACTAATTTTCATCTGGAGCTGGAAAATGGGCCAAAAATGGACCTATTCAATTTAATGGCAGATTCAGGATTAATTGCACTTTCATTAGCATTACGAGATAGGGCATTTATTTTACTTTTTATTAAATTGTCAGGAAATATTACCTAATTTTAGTTGATTTTGTTACGTCATAATATGTCTTGATGTGGAGGATTTCGTGCGGATTATAATAAATGCTGGGAACAAAGTAATGTTATATATCTACGTAGGTTGGCGGAACGATCCTGGCGGAGGCCCGCGCTCTCCGGCCAGTCAATGTCACGGCGAACTGTCATCGCTGTCTACTGTTATCAATGCTAGTTTTTACTTTTCTGTCTGAAATCACCCCGTTAACAGCTGTTGACTTCATACTTCTTCGTCAGTATTAAGTCAGAGTGCACTCAGTGTTCACCTGTTGTCTGTACGCAGCTTCAGAGACTTGAGTCTCGCTTCCTGTGAGCTTTCCATGGACACAGACTACATAATGAATAGACTATGTTGAGTTGTTAAATAGATTTAGATTGAAACAGCATTTAGGAATCAATATTGTAGAAAGATAGACCAATACTAATTTGTATCTGTACACAATCAAATTCTTGATTATTAAGCACTCATGAGGTGGTCCACTTCCTCTGCTTCTTATGTTATTAAAGGCTAAACACAGGCCAGTAAGGATCACTCTATACAATGGCCTATAAATAATTGTTTACATTGTGTCCACTCCATTAGCAGTACTAGTAAGTATTTAATAGGTGCTCGCTGTGGCTTGTGCTTCCATGCAGTTAAAGGGAAAATCTAGTTTCTTATGTCATGAAAAAAATCCAAATATTATTTATAATACAAATATTACCCCAGAAGATACTTGTAGGAATATAAGTCACCCAAATATGTTATGGTTACTAAGTTGGAGCAGGTCCAGTTTCTTTTCAGGGTGATGTTGACCTGTTACCCTTCAAAAACAGTCTGTAGGAGGAGTGTGACTTCCTGTAACTTACACATTAAATTAAATACATTCAGAAGGCCCAACTTCACAATATTGACTGAAGTTCATTCCGCGATGAGTTCTTTATACTTTCACTGACAGTCACTCTGTGAGAAGGAAACTATACTTTCACTGAGATAGACATACACTTCCTCATTTCCCTGAACTTGTTGTCTGTGCACATCCGATTCTGTGTGTTTGGCTTCGCTGTGTTGTGAGGCCAGCTAAAAATGTGAAAGCCTGAGGGGTTTTTCCTCTTGATGCAGTATTTTTATTTTTAGCTCACCACAGTAGATTATCAAAGGCCCAAATGTAAAATCCGGTGGAAGTCCTCGGACAATTCACTTACACAGTGTATTAATGATAAGGTCAACTTAGGTTAACTGTACGACTCGAAGTGATACCTGCAAGAGTGTCTCTTAATTCAACCGTCTTTGCAAATAATATGTGCCATCAAGTGGACAGTCGCTTAATTTCCCTTTAGGCCGTCTACACACACATTCAAATGAAATAGCACTGCAGTTGTTCAGCTCCTCCGGTGTCTCCCTCCTGCAAAATGCTGCAACGTTTTGTTCTTGCCAGTGTTTGTAACAGTGTTGAGTATCCCGATGATAAATGATCAGAAGTGCTGTGGGTTTGGCTCCGCTGTGTGCTGAAGGGGTGTAAAGTGCTTTGGGATATAAATTCCCACCAACTTGGGATGCAACTAAGTGAGATCGCTACATAATCTTATGTAATAAGTATAAATTGAGTATCTGCATTGGTATAAGTCGTTAATATTTCTGTTGAGAGGAGGACTCTCTAGCTTCTGTTTTCTGTCAGTCATGTCACCATCATGCCTCGTCTTTCCACTTGCATTAATTCATAAGTTAATGATTTCTCCTTTTCCTCTCCTTCAAGGTTCGTTTACCACGACGAGATCCAGAATGTTCATCAAGCGTGTTCCGCTGGTCTTGTTGGCCTGCGGCTCCTTTAATCCCATCACCAACCAGCACATGAGGCTGTTTGAGCTGGCCAAAGATCAGCTGCACAGCACAGGTCAGATACAATTTAGAATGATGGCTAAATTAAAATATTGGTGAGATGCTCAAGATGTCTTTTTGTTTTTATTAATGTTTGCTGTCCCATGTGCAGCATTTAACTGAACCGGAAGGTCATAGCTCCTCTAAGAGCTCCTATAAGATGCTGCCAAATAATTCTTCACTGATAATACTTTTATATTGTCAATTTATGAAATGTATGATTGTATTTCGAATGGGGTTGCTCACAGTAAAGAACCTACAGAGAATTATGACTCAGGTCTGCAGCTCTGAGGTGATTATCAGATCTTGCTTTCATTTCACAGGCCAAGAATTTCCTGCATAGAACCCAAATCGGGTTTGAGCCTAAAATCTAGCGATCTAAACGTGGATAATTGTCCAAGGAGTTATTGAGGACTGAGTCTGGGATAAGAGCACTGAGAATATTACATTTACATTTGCCAGGGCTGCATAAAACAGCTCCAAATAAATAATAACTTTCTTTTGCTAATGTGGAAGTGAAGTGTAGGAGCTGTAATCATTCTATAAGAGAAAAACATAACAGGCTTTGTTTTTCATTCGAGCATTCCTCTGCCCACTTTTAGCACAAAGAAAGGACACGTTCATTTTAAGGGATATTCACAGTTATATAAACTATAATACATTCTAAACTCTGTGCACCTCTACTACAAGGATAAATCTCTGTATGACTGTAACAGCCGTGTTCAGGCACATTTACGCCCTAAAGCTGCCCAGAATAAGAATCTTTGCCTGGTCACATGGTCGTAATTTGTGGTACTGCTCCTGAATCAACTCTTTCATTTTTAAGATCCTTTAGGAATATATGCACAGTGCAGCAATTCTGTAGGCAGGAACATAAATAATGCTCTTAGTTTCTCTTTGAGCCCTTACCTATTAGACATCAGCTGACTAGTTTGAGGTTAATCTTCCAGAATAATGTAAGCTGCCAAACAGGAACTGTTTTCATTCTTTGCTATAATTAGCACAATAACAAGTAATTAAACTCAAGTTTAAATCCTTTACACCACACAAGTTATTTTAGATGTGATAAGAACATTCATGGCCTAATTGCATTCACAGCTCCAATCCCAAGTGTAATGAAGTGGTGGTTGTATGAACATGAATATCTCTGGAGATCTTTATATGTGCTGATTTATTTCCCACCTCTGTATCAGCTATCATGACGCAGAAGAACTGTGTAAATCGTCTCTCAATTCAGGCCTGTACCAGGTGGTGGGTGGCATCGTGTCTCCAGTGAGTGACAGCTATGGAAAGCAAGGCCTGGTACTGGCAAAGCACAGGATTGCCATGGCAAAGGTGGCGCTCCAGAGCTCCTCCTGGGTCACAGTGGATGAATGGGAGAGCCAGCAGTCGGACTGGACTGAAACCGTGGTCACCATGAGGTAATAAAAGAAAACATGAGGCTAGAATTGCTTCAAAGACAGGATTCCCCCGTCAGCTGTGGTCGACACCTTGTTGATTTCCTTCTTTTTCCTTCCTTTAGTTTTTATTGATAGTTTCAACATTTTTTAACATATAAGGCCAACAGATAAACACGTCAACAAACCTACAACAACAATCCTAAAAAAGAAAAGCATTCTCTCGGTGCATCATTTGAATTAATTGTCTTTCTCATAGTCTTCGTCACTGTTTGGGTTCTGAATAATGTTGATTTCTCCCGATGGTCCTGCAACGGTGCTTCTTGTCATCTTAAACGGTGTGGAAGAGAGATCTACTTATATTTAAATGCACAGATAAATACTGACATCACATCTACAATTGATGTGAACCGTTGTATAAAGAGGTGTCTCACCCGTCTGAGATGTGTGTTCCTGCAAAAATAACTGCACGTCACAAATAAGCAGCAGAAACTTGATTTACTTTATATAAAACTGTCGCTTCCAATCTTAATAGCACGTGATGGCTCGCTGCCAATGACAGTCTTTTATTTTTCTGAAATGATAATGAGTCCTGTTAGTTTCATAACAGGGATGATTAAGTGTAACTCATTGCCGCATTTTTGTTTCTGCTTGTCTCCCGGATCCTTAATAGGATTTAAGATAAATATTGCCTCCTTCCTGACATCTCTTAGTTTCCCTGCAGCACCAGCGACAGTCTCTGTCTTGCCTGTGTAAAGCCAACTGCAACTGTTTATATAACCTAGTGTTGCTGGGCACCCTGAATCTAATTTATGAGGTTGTGTTCTTTTAGGGGGCTGCCAGACTTGACTGGACCGATGTCAGGTCTTTTTCATGGGGTGTTTTTCATGGGTTGAAATCGCGGGCACAGGCTGCTAAATTCAATGTCGGAGTGGGAACAGTGATTCATGTCTGGGACATGAGTATGGATTAACAGAGGCAGCCGAGGACTTCAAAGTGATGGCACGCCATTACACAGGTTCACTGTGCAGAAATATTCAATATTTTCTGCGTACACTTTAACATAATAATTCTTAAATGCTTAAAGATTTGAGTACATTTGCACTTTATTCATTCTCCTTCCCACTTTCTCCCCATTTCACACAAATCCCCTTATGAGTGAATCCCCCCTCTCTAAGCCCTCTTTGTGCAACATGGGTGCTGATCGAGACATGAAGTGGCCTCTTGTCCCCAGGCTGTGAGAGGCTGTGAGCAGGCCACCTCACACGTCACCGCACTCCCCAACACACACACACAGAACATCTATAAGAGGCTTAATTTCATAACAGTGATTTTTTTTCATTCATATTTTTCCATGTTCTTTGACACATGCCTATGTGCGTTTTATATTTAATTCAGTTTGACTTATGAAACCTATTAAATCTTCAACCAGTTTAAATAATGAATTAGTACTTAAAAATGTAATACTCAAAAATCCTCAAAATCAGAGGAAGCTAGAGACCATTTTACAAACCAGCCTCAACCCCAGTCGACATGTGATCCATGAACACCTGGTAGTCGTTACTGCTTTATTATACGGCTATTCAGTAGCCATTGCAAAACTCAGTCGCAGCTTAAAAAATATGTATATGAATCTTTATCATCGCTATACATATTTACAGAGTTCACAGTCCTTGAGCGACACACTGAACCCTTAATTGCTCTTGATGATGTGTTGTCAGAGTGTGAGTGTGTTAATTAGGCAATGTTGTGCTTTGATAATCATTAAGGTAGAAAGGTGCTATAGAAATTAACCAGTTTCAGCCAGTATTTCCTATTACCACCTCTTCTATTCTCTGGCCTGTTTTTGGTGAACCCTGCCTTGGCTGACACACACACACACACACACACACAGATTGAAGTTAGTTTTTAAGTTTTCTCCATGTTTGCTGGACTAGCCTACTTTAAACAGCTCTCATGTCCTTTGTTTTGTGTGTTGCTTGGCAATCTGCAATGTTTGTAAATCTCTCTTTAACAAGTTTGTTTGTGGCTGCAGTCGCGTTGGAGATTATATATCTGCAGCGGGGATGTTTTATTCTGCTTTCAAAGTGCCAGTTTGTGCATTTCATTAGCTTTGATATTGATTCTCTTTTCGCCAGCGAAAGTGCAACCAGGCTGCCAGAGACTGAAAACTGCACCTGTGGTTTTAATCTCTATCATCTTCAGTTCTATCAGGTGTTTCCTGGTTTCTACATTGTGACACACACAGAATCACAATGATAAATCTGCCTGCTGTCGTGGGTGGTAACAAGGACTGTGTGGTGTATTACAATATGACCTTTAATAAATATATCCCTCCCTTTTCTCATGTGTGTGTCTGGCAGGTATCATTACGGGCGTATTCTAAAGGAGTATGAGCAGAGCAAAGGAACGTACAAGGACTCCAGTGAAAACACCAACATCTCAAGTAAGGACCTCTTACTCTCTGAGTTCCTTTGACCCTTTATGGTTTGGACATTATTTATTCAGTTTTAAATTAATTCTTCTCACTTTTAATTGAGAATTTCAACACCTACAGGAAGTACTGTATACCCACTGACATTTAATACAGACACTCATGTTCCCCTGAGGATGAATCCCAATGAGTTTGGAGATCCATGTTCAAGGTCCGGGCCCAGGGGCCAATCATAGCCCGCGGTCAAGTTTCATACGGCCCGCGGCTTCGGTCTCATAATGTATTATTTATGACCCGCAAGCCCTGTCAAACAGAAGAAATCTTTAAACCACAATTCCTCCGTTCATCACATGGTGGCAGCACCACTCTAACGCTATCTGCTGTCTGGCTCTTTGACCTCTTGCTGTGAACCCTCCCCGAACCTCTCATCCCGCCCAGAACACCGTATGTGTGAAGATGAGTAGCGCGGCAGACACCGGCAGCTTTTTCTTGTTTACTTTTACCTGAAACTGGATAGCCAGGTTTCCAGAAATGCAAACGTTTGCGAAGTCATTGCCGAGTTTATTCGGCTCCACATATTTGTGTGAGCAGACATTCTCTGTCATGAACTTAAACGAGAACCGATTGAGGTCAAGACTAAGTGACTCCCACTTGTGTGACATTTTACGCCTCTCAACCACTGCAACCACCCATTAGCTTCAGCTACTAACAGTATATGTAAACCCGTAAGACCTGCTAAACATCAGCATGTTAGCATTGCTGTGCTTCAGTCACATGAATACAACTAGCATGGCTGTATTATAATGATCCACTGGCTCTGTACAGAAACACACCGTGCTTGGTAAATCTTTTCATCAGCGTGTTGCCTCATCACATCATTATAACGAACCCTCTAACACAGTCAGGCTTATGGATTTGCATCAATCCTGCATAATGTGTCTGTGCTTAACACACATCCAAAGTAGAAGCCTCATGGTGCTCTGTGCTCCTGACTACCAGTGGTTAAAGGAGGTCGTTTGAATAGGCAACTATTAAGACTGAGTGTGTGCGTCGTGCGTGGGCGCGTGCGTGTTTGTGTGTGTGGCTATACCATGTGAGAGCTTTGGGCTATAACGAGCAGCTTTCTGATCAGTATTCAGGAGCATTGTCATGGATCATCTATGATTTATCCACATCAGCGGGATGTCGGTCTGGTCGCTGCCCTTTACAACACTGGATATACAACTAACTTCATAAAAACTAATATGTGGACAAGAAAGTGACCGTTGACCCCATCAGAGAACGTGTATAAGTATTTATTCTGTTTGCAGTGATTGAAATGCTACTTTAGACTCTTTTTCTGCCAATTTGATAAAGAATAATTTGGGAATTCAACGGCCAGGATAATCAGTATCCAGCACATTAATATCTTAATGGTGTCATTTGTACAACATAAGATCTGGTCACATTCTTTACCTGTTTCATTGCTATTCAAATCACACATGCTTCCAGTTTTCAAATTCAATCTTTCGAGGAGACAGTTCAGTCATGTACTGTATTCCCATGTTTTGAGCTCCGTTGCGGTCTAGCCAGTTGGCGGACACCCACTGGACTGTTTCCAAATATTCAGAAGTAGCAGCACTTCAGTGTTATGTCACTGGTTGCCATCATACTGCCACAGATACTGAGCACAGAATGAGAACTGAAATATCAACTATCGATGGACAGGCAGGGAATGATTAGTTTTGTGTAACAGACAGTTTTTAGGATGAATTTATATCACGAGTTATGATGAACCCATTTACCTGAACCTTTTGTAAAGCAACCTGATCAGTAAGGAAGAAAGCAGCATCCCTCCTCATTATCTTGTTCCCCGTCTTCCCTCAGGCGCCTCCCCTCAGCTGAAGCTCCTGTGTGGAGCTGATTTCCTGGACACCTTCAAGATCCCAGAACTGTGGCAGGACGACCATGTTGAAGAGGTTGTCGGCCGCTTTGGCCTGGTCTGCGTCAGTCGAGGGGGGCTGCAGCCCGAGCGGGCCGTGCATGAATGTGACACGCTTTCACGCCACAGGCAAAACATTTTTCAGGTGAGAGAATGGGTGAGGAATGAGACGAGCGCCACAGAGGTCCGACGGGCTCTGAGACGCGGACTGAGCGTGAAATACCTGATACCAGACTCTGTGATAGAATATATCCACCAGCACAACCTCTACACTGAGGACAGCGAGAGGAGAAATAAGGGCATGGCGCTGCGGCCGCTGGCCAAACAGCCACTGAAGTCTGGATGACTGACTAACATAACACACTGCTGCGCCTTGGAGATGAAGATGGAAGCACATGAAGTGTGAATCCTCTCACAGATCAGTGATTCTCTTCTGGGACTGGAAGCTCTATTTACTTCCACTGGACTGCGAGTGTGATAGAGAATCGTACATCCTGCAAATTACTGTTTCGAAACTCATGTTTGGTGTATATTTATTCTCTGGGAATCAGTTGTTTTCAGCGAAAACATCAGTTCAGTGCTGTATTGTCAAATACAATGTAACAAGCCTCATCTAGATGCCATAGTGCTTTGATATTTATCTGCTAAATGTTTTCCATCCTTTGTAGTTTTTCATCTTTCACATCATGGAAGTTTCATATATTTAAATAAAAGCATGTGTGTTTGGAGTGTTATTGTCGGCGTGTTTTTATTTTTGCTTGTATCTTTAAAAGTACAAGATTTTGGTTTAATGATAATCTTCTTTTTGTACTGTGTAAATTAACAATTTATTAGAGGAGGAGGAGGAAGTCAGGGACAGCAAGATACATCGTCTTTCCAGACAGGCCTTGCTTGTCTGATATTAAGGTACATAAGAGGAAAAAAACCAGAGCACAGAGAACCAGAATCGCCTGCACCGACTTTGATAAACATCTTGGCAGAGGAAAGAGGAAAAATCAATTTCTTCACAAAAGACAGTGGTTGTGAAATGTAGTTCAAGCTGCAAATGTCAATACATTTGATTTTATAAAGGGGCCTGACATAACACCGGAGCACCACAGGGCGCTGTGCTGTCACCGGTCCTGTTCACCCTGTACACGTCTGACTTCTGCTACAACACGGAGTCGTGCCACATACAGAAGTTTTCAGACGACACTGCAATCGTGG
>CAAKHC010001077.1:8411-18896 GCA_901007825.1 Macroramphosus scolopax
TATTATAATAAAAAAAAAAAAGAAAAGGGGGGGGGGGGGGGGGGGTTGTTGTCACGGCAGAAAGTGAAAGCGAAGAAAAGTGTCTGTCTATCAACTTACTTGGTATTGGCTGTAAAGTTACTTATGTTCGGGTTCCCTGTTTGCGTGACAAAGTTTACCTTGTAAAAATGTGTCCTTTAGACAGAGTTTACTCAGAATGAATCCGCTGAAATCGCTGTCAATCTCCTGCAGCGGTTGCTAAGCAACAAGGGGCTGAGCGTGGACTGCCCGAGTTACGTTCAAGTGCCACAGGACGTTCAGGAAGTGTTTCAACTCGAGTCATCTGAAGTTGGTCAGACTTTAATATGTAATAAAAAAGAATAGAATGTAATTATCTTTTTATCCTCTTTCATAGCGAGAAGGAGGACGTAGATAAGGACTTTTTAATTGATATACTTTAAATATATTATTAACGATATAATTGTAAAGTAAGCCCTCAGATATAATGATAGCATTATTCTATCTATAATTCAATCATTCAATCAATCAATCGGTCGATTGATCTATCTATCTAAATTTATAATCCAAATTTCCAATTTTTTGAGGGGTTGTCAACATATCTATTTTACAATTTTCCAACATTAACATTACTTTTAGATCACAGTAAACATTAAGTTCCTCAAAACACGTGTTTACGTTGAGTATACAGTACATTAATTTTATCAAAGCTTGTATTCTTTATTTGTACACTGTTATTAAAGTTTGACCGCATACATGATGCATTACGCTAGTATTTGATAAAAAATATAAAATCCAATAACTATCTTGAGGTAAGATTTATTATCAGTCTTATTATTGTTGGTATTTCTTGCCATTGACAAAGATTTGCAAAAAGAGGAGTCGCTTAAATGTACATGACGTCATCTTCCAAAATCAACAGAGACAATGCGTTGACTACATCAATGACTGCGTATTTGTATTACCACAGGTCTTTGAAAACAAATGAGCCAACCTTCTTCATCTCGGTATTTTTTTTTTTCATTTTTATATCAAACTTGGACATTGTGCACCCGAAGCACCCTGACGCAAGTGAAGAGATTCCGCATTACGTCATCGCTAAGGCCACATACTGGAGGCACTGCTGCCTGTGTTCTGCTCAGCCAGTCCGCTACCCGAAAATTTCCACAACACGGGCTTTGCTGGAGAGCGGTGCAACGACGGCCGCTTCTTGTAGGGATGCAGACCCCCACTACACCAAAGAAAACCTGATTGCATCGCAGGACGCTTCCTGCTGTCGGATTCCTGATTGGAAAACAGTGATGTTGCAAGACATGCCTCGAAATAAATTCTGGTAAGTCTTGTGCAAGTGCGCTGGTGCAGCTGCTGGAGGCTGGCAAGCATTAGGGCGACCTTAACCTACTTTGTCACTCTGGGTACAATGAGTTTCCCCATCAAGTTTCAACGATGCAAACGTGCGAGGACCGAAGCAGAGAGGAAAGGGTTCGTTTATGCGAGTAGATATTACTATAATAGTAAGACACAGGTGTCTTTTGGCATGATGCCTGAGCTGAGCATGCACCATGCCTGTTGCCTTTCTCTTTGCACTTTTTCCTTTAGCCAGTAATGGTGGAATTGTGTGTTTCTTAATATGCAGGTGTCTGTATATGACCACGCAAGCACTTTATCTTTCCTCAAGCTTGTGATTGAAACGTGAATGTTGTTCTAGCTTGGCTATCACATCACATGTTTACAGAAGAAACTACACCTGTGTTTCTCCCAACATTTCTTGTTTACTTTCTTTCACAGAAATATCCTTTATGGTGTCTGGACTAAATAACTCAAAGCATTTGCCTATCGTAAAATTGTTACTACACTCTCATTTAACGCAAGGCTCCAAAAGTTTTGGCCTTTTTGCAGCTGAAACCATGGTGATCATCAGCGGGTGATAGAGCAGAGGGGCCTCCAGCAGACATCACTGGCTGGTACCAGACAGGAAGAGAGAGCAGTTTCACTACCTACATGGCCATCACCACAACAAGCAAACACAACATCTCTGTCTTTCCTAATCTCCAAGTCAAAGTGCAAGTTTTTAAAAATGTTCTCCTGTCAGCGGACGGGATCGGGAAGCCAGTGTAGTTCATAGTGTCATGATGTAAAAATAACTGCGGTCAATCTGTGGTAACAGCTGCGATGCAATGTCCACAGCCAAACACAGATTGGACTGTAACTCAAGTAAGTGTGTGGAAATGTCGTGACAATCTGTTCCAAGTACATCAGGAGAAAGTAAAGTAACGGCGACTGTCCTCTATGTTTTATTGAGCCTCTACAGAAACAGACTCAAAGTCTAAATAACAGATATATAAGGCATTATTTATCTGAAATGCAGTTGTGCTGAAGTCTGTGCTGCATTAAAAGCCGGGCTGAGTTATTACTGTGAGAGCCTTGCTGTCGGTTTGGCAGGACATAGCACTTGTGTGGGGTAATGGTATGTATACAATGATTTGCTCTTTTAAGGGTAGTTATGCTCTAATGCTGCCAGTGTGACAGTGCCACAGAGACAGACTAATGTTTGCTGGTCAGATGCCAGGAATGAGGTTTGGGGTCTGCAACCAGAGAGCCAGCAAAGCTGCACAAGAATGTGTAGCCTTCTCATTTGTAGTTAAAGATAGAGGAAGCAAAGGCTGTGTCCTGGCTAACAGGTTCTAATTTCAGATATCTGCGGTCGGCTCCATCCATTCAGGCTGCTTTTGTTCTACAGCTTTCTTGTTAGAAAGGAGTTTGGTGTTGTGTGCAGCTGCTTCTGGAAGGAGGACTTGACTCTGTAATAACTCAGGGCAGGCAAGGGCAAAGGGCTACGGCCATGGTGCTTTATGAGAGGTACGTTGATCGTCTTGTTCCCTTCACCAACATACAGTTCGTATCGGCACTGTTGCTTTAATATCTGCTCTCGCAATAGATTAGATCAATCTCAGTTATTTCTAAGAGTGAAAACAGACCGCAGAAGGTCACATAGCTGGCACTTGGGATGGGTTTGCTTGTGATGTGGACGGGATATCAATGTTGATCTGTGAAACCGCATGTATTTTACATTCACTCACTCTACAAATGACGAATGGTCTCGCTGTCAAGACGACACTGGCTGCAGTCAGTTGCAAGACATTGCTGTGTGTACATCTGTGATTGCTGTTTACTCTTTTAATGCATTCATCTTTACGTCAGAACTGCTGAAACACTAATTCATCAACTGTATAATTGGGTTGTCACGGACAACAAAGCCTTTTGGCTGAATATTAATGCCTCATCAATAGGATATATCACCACATTTCTTCCTTCCAATGGGGAATGTAATCTAATGTGAGTGATGTCCCGTCTTGTCATTATAAGAGGTTGTTGGATTTATAATTATCTTATTTTCTGTTGTGTTTGGGCAGCATAGCTTAGGACATTGAGCAGATGGTCTTGTAATCAGAGGGTTCAATCTCCAGCTCCTCGAGAGACTGTTGAATTATCCCTGAGCAAAAATCCTGAACCCCGAACTGCTCCCGATGAGCAGGTTGACACCTTGCATGGCAGCCTTTCCCATCAGTGTGTAATGTTTGGGTGAATGTCAATGTATCGCAAAGAACATTGAGTTCTTTCAGCGCTATGAATGCAGTACATGGCCCATTTGCCACCTCTAACAGGTGACTCCCTGTCATACAGAAATCTGATTCTGTAAATTTAGCTGAACTTATTAGCCCAAGCTTTTCCCTGTAAACTGTTTTTCAAAGGTTCCTTAAGCCCCGTAATTGACTGGTTACGCTGAAGAACGAAAGCAAGTGAAAAAAACATACTGTTGTCTCCTTTTCAGTATTAGTTGAATTCCAATTTCTGCACCATGGGCAACTGCACCATAATACTAATTACTGTCAGAGTAATTTGAAATACCATGCCTGAATGATTATCTTGCTGAAAAAGTGTTTCTGAGCCACTCGCCCAAGAAAAGAAGTGCCACTGTGCAACTATCATCCCCACTGAGCCTCATCTCATAAAAGATATTTACTAGTGAAAAAACTTTACCCAAAAAACTTTGCTTGTCTGCAGTGGGAGGTGGAGGGCATGTGGTGTATCGGAGTGGTGGGGGGGGGACCAGCACTATGTTTTTACAAACTGAGCGGCTGGGATCTTTGCTGCCATGGCAACAAACCACATGACTAGGTGTATTAGATTGCCTCGGACAGTGTGCAGCGAGGCATAGTGTGAGCATTCTCTCTGCTGCTCCCTCTGCCCCTTTGAAAGTCTTGTCCTTGTCTTACTTACGTTTTCTGTGTTCCCCTTCCCCTCACATTTCTGATACCCACTGTAGTGGGTTACATTCAATTTGTAAAGCTACAGAAAAAGTGAGGGCAATTACCAGGGCCGGCTCAAACGGCTGCGGTGCCCCGAGGCAAGAATGAGCTGTGGGCCCCTGTTGTCATCCCTGTTTCTCTCAATCTGTGCAGTGTGCCAGTATGTATTAGCAATTATCAAGATGCTTTGGGTAATGTAATTAAGCGCAGATTTGTGTTTAACTTGTGTCCCCAAGGACAGAGATGCATAAAATATTACCCAACAGAAAACAGGAATTTGAAGGTTTAGTCTTGCTGCACAATATTGTGTGTGTAGCCTTAACGTGCATATTATAACACCCTTTTATCAGATTCTTATCTCTTAAAATTCAGTTTCAACCAACAATGCACGTTAGCTTGAATTATTAGCTTGTCTTAAAGAATCATCTGGTTTTTAAAAACCTGCAAACATTTCTGAATGGTAATTAATTTAAACTGAACGTACTGCACAACCAGAGAAAGCATGACAACAACAACAACAGTGTTTAGGGTTTAGCAAACAATCAGTTTGTGCAGTGAACATCCGGACAGTTGCACACTTTGATCATATTCCAGCATGGTCATTACTCTGCAATATAACATTATTTAAATGTCAATATTGGATTACTTGCTCATATAACATTACTTAAATGTCAGTAATTTGATCAGAGATATTCATAAGCATTCCAATGGGAGAGTTGTATAAGTGAAAGATGAATGATTAGTGTGTGTTGCTGTTATGATAATGGACATGATGTAATCATGAGCATCTTCAGCTATACATGATGTGTCCAGTAAAAGTGTTAATGCTAAAACCATGAGTCCACAGGCTCTGACGTGACTTTCTCTCCTCCTGATCAGAATGATTGAAGACTGCGGGCGGAGCGGTGACAACATGGCAGATAGACGGCAACTGTTTGTCGAGATGAGTAAGTGTTCAGGGCCGCAGCGTCACCGGGATGCATGTTGGGCTGTTTAACTCACCGGCCATAAAAAAAGGCAAAGTCTCCTGTAACGTTTTCAAGTGAGGCAAATATCATGAAGATCAAGTGTTTGCACGGGTGTCGTCCACGTTGATTTAAAGCATAGATAGACCTGCAGTATGACCTCACACTCTGTTGCTGCTCACACAAACTGAAGACGCTGCATAGTGACACAACATGTTCAATATGATTATGCAGCATATTAAGTGTGTTCATCCAGACTTTTAGAGTGATGTTGATGGACACATCGTAGAAAAAGTACAACAAAACCAATGTGAGTTTGAATGAGAAGCAACGTTTTAAAGCGGTGTTAGTAGAAAAGTGCTATATAAATGCACCTGTAACCCCACCCGACAGGGGCACACCTGCTCATCACTGCATCACTGGAGATATACAAAGACAAACCTTTCAAGGGTGTTAAGTTACTCTTTAATGGCCAAACATTATTTGTTATTTACTGAGAAATTGTTCCTCAGGGGCTCAAGATTTGGATTCCATACGATTATCGACATACAGAACGGCCTGCAAGCTCAGATTTGTGCAGAAGAGATGCAACTGTGAGTATGAGGCCGTGTCTTTTAAAGCACAGAGCTCCGTGTGTGTTTATGTTTTATTCATATACTGTTTTTTTTCTGTTTCCAGTGCATTTGGTTGACATTTGGAATGTCATCGAGGCTTTCCGAGAGAACGGGCTAAACACCATCGACCTCACCGCGGAGCTCACTGTGGCTCGCCTAGAAGTGGTACTGTCCACCACTCTTTACCAGCTGAACAAGCGAATGCCCACCACCCATCAGATAAACGTGGAACACTCCATCAGCCTGCTGCTCAACTTCCTGCTGGCAGCCTACGATCAGTGAGTAACATGTCACATGATACTGTAGTTGGCGGCTGGTTCTCATCTGATGTTTGGACACGACCGGTCTGAAATGTGACTGTTATGTTTCCACGAGTGTAGGGTGAAATTACAGACTGTTTACCTGTCACAACGTGCTCATGTACAGTTTGTGTGAAGGCCAAAGTCAAACTGAGTCAAGTTTGCCTTGAATGGTCCTTTTAGAAAAAAAAGTCAAATTCATAAAATTCCTGCAGCAGCATAACAGATGAAGCTTGACAGCCCCACTTAAAATAATCTACGAGCGTATTGTGAAATGTATTCGCTCCTTTTTAGGGAGGGCCACGGCAAGATATCTGTCTTTGTCGTGAAGATGGCCCTTGCAACGATCTGCGGAGGGAAGATTTTGGATAAATTAAGGTGTAAGTAGCACAACAAATCTTTATTTGACTTTTAATTGTGAGGAATTTAATGAAATGCTCCGATTTCATGTGTAATAAATCAGCTAAGTCTATTGTAAAGTTCATATAGTTCATAGTGTGAGTAATGTACTGCTTTGGATTAAAGACTTATTAGCGCCTGTAGTTTCTATGTATGTGACTGTTTGGCTTATTGTTCCGAGAAGAGGACGCCGTTCCTCTCCGGTGCTCCAGAAGTCATTATTATTTATCTTAAAGATACGGTATATTACATTATATCACAGAAACTGTAGGAGCAGCAGCAATGGCTCGTGAAGGCCAAAAAAAAAAATATGCTGATTTGAATAACTGCTTTGCTTCAATTTGTTTTCACAAATAAGTGGGATAATTATGTTGTGTAATGTTGTAATTGGACGACCTTGGTGGGAACAGACAATTAGTTTGATTTATTTGTCTAATATCGCCCTGCATTGTTCCCAGATATTTTTTCACAGATATCAGATTCCACTGGAATAATGGTGCACTCACAGTTTGACCAATTTCTGAGGGAGGCACTCAAATTACCCATGGCGGTTTTCGAGGGACCGTCTTTCGGTTACACCGAACAAGCTGCAAGAACTTGCTTTGCACAGCAGGTGAGGTTCCGTCGACTCCAAAGTAAAATCGTATTCATGTATTCGCCTCGACATTTGGGGTGATTTGTTTGTGTTGAATCTCACTCTGTGCTGAACGTGAACAGAAAAAGGTCTCCCTCAACACATTCCTCGATACGTTGATGTCAGACCCGCCTCCTCAGTGTCTGGTGTGGATACCGCTCATGCATCGGCTCGCCAACGTGGAGAACGGTAGGACGCTACGCCGAATATTTATAAAATCAGGAAAAGCGAGCAAAGTGTGAGGATGTGAAGTTCTGCTTTGCATCGTGATCCGAGTTCACCGCAGACGCACTCGCCTGAAATAAAGATGACCCATAGGGACCTTACACCCTGTGTGTGAGTGTGAGTGTTTGTGCGTAGTTGTGATTCTCTCATCATCACAGGCCCCCTCCATGTGAGCAATATAAACAAATACACAAATACAGTAAGCTGGTGTACTACTAGTCAATATTGTTACTGAAACACACTTAAAATCCTGGCACTTGAATTAATGGAGATGAATCCTCTACTAGGTGTAATGTGTATCTAGGTTTTATTGCCACATTTGTTTATGTGTATGTGTTTGCGCATCTGTTTGTGTGTGTGTGTGTGTGTGTGTGTGTCTGACCCCTCCTCTCCTCCCTGCAGTCTTTCACCCGGTCGAGTGCTCCTACTGCCATACTGAGAGTATGATGGGCTTCCGCTACCGCTGCCAGCAATGTCATAATTACCAGCTCTGTCAGGACTGCTTCTGGAGGGGGCATGCCAGCGGTTCCCATAGCAACCAGCACCAAATGAAGGAGTATACATCATGGGTAAGGGAAGGAGAGGGGAGGATAGGGGCGGGCTGAGGGAGGTGTGTCTGTTCTGGACGACTTCTTGTGGCTATTTCCGCTCTGCTTCACCACAATGTAAGGATGTGAGGATGCTGAGGTGACGGCGTCGCACTTACGGCGGCACAATGACGCCGTGTGTTTGTGGAGAAACGAGTGTCCTCATGTCCTCAGAATTGGCACCTTGCTTTTGTGCTCATCCCAGAAATCCCCTGCTAAGAAGTTATCCCATGCACTCAGTAAGTCACTGAGCTGTGCATCCAGCAGAGAGCCTCTTCACCCCATGTTTCCCGAAATGCCAGAGAAACATCTCAACCTAGCTCATGTTGTGTAAGTCCATCGTCTTTCTCTTTTTTTTTCACTCACTCTGGAGAAGCCACTCCTGCAGTCAGAGAGCGCCGCATTTCCGTTACAAATTGTGTAGATGATCGTCCCACAGTTGATAATTATCTCATACCTGCCTCGAAGTCTTAAGTGATTCCAGTTAATCTTCAGGGTCAACTGATCAATGAGGCTTAATTACAGCCTTGGGAATCATTGTAATCTACAACAATTCTGCTTCCTTTTCCTCTGCTTGATGGTTTGTGTTTCCTGCACAAGCACAGGCTTTGTAGCACTCTGCTGGCTTCTATCAAGAGGCTGCATTTGTATAAGTTTAATCAGTAATCCTCTGTGTGTCTTCTCTGTTGAATGTTTTTGCCAAATTTATTGAAAATCCTTTTTTTCGTGATAATTAAATCTATATTTAACGAAGGCTTTTGCACTGCTTCTCTGATGTAATGAATTATTGTCACTCTTTTTTTTTTTTGTCCTTTACTTTCCTCAAATTAGAGACACGTGGTGAGTGTTCTTTGATTATTCAACACTTCACAAAATGTGTCAGTTTGAATCATTTGTACCTATTGTGCTAATCGTAACTGATCCAGTTCCTCCCCTTCCACTGACAGTAGCTGTTAGTTTCTGTCCTCGTCATTGCTGTGCTGATTGATTAATTCCACCATGCAGGCTTCATTATTTACCCTACAGAATTAGTCTTAATATCCACATTGTGAAACTTGCACAGCAGAGCGCAGCTTTGTGGTATTCTGTATTTGACATAGGAAAGAATTCTCTTTTATTCAATTGAAAGTAATACTTGTCTTCGCTCCAGGCCACCGAGACCAGTGAATATCACCAATGAATACTCACTTTCCCACTCCATGCCTACATCAGGGAACCCATACTCCACCAAAAAGTAAGTACAACAGCAACCACAATGGATGTCCTGGATTTTACAGCAGCTCCTTTCAGTTCGCCCCGCTCCCTAAAGGCCCCACTCCCTGTAGACTCTGTGACCCACGCTGCCTCCATTTTTATTGCCTTTATTTTCTAGAGTGTGCGTGCGGACATTTGTGTATCAGTGTGTCATTGCGTCTTTGTGCGCTCCTCTGCTGAATGTGCACAGTTTGCCTTACAGCAAGAATAATGATGCTGGGCATAGAAAGCCCTTGACTGGTGCTGCTCCACATCTGTTGAAAGGCAGAGGGTAAGTGACACAGGTGTGCTTCTGAGAATGCTTTTTTGTAGCTACGATGCATGTATGAACTAATATAGATATTATTCATAGTGCATAAGCCAGAGTGCTTATATCATCCCAAGGAAACTATTAGCAAATCTGTTTTTCTTATAGGGGTTAAAATTGCTATACTCCAGGGGCTAATTCGAAGACGCTAGATGAAGCATGCATCATAAAGATCATCGGCCGTTGGTTTGCAGTGCCTATTACAGTATTTTTTTCATTCACATAAAAATGTGAATTACTAACTGCCAGTTTCTAATATTAGCTGCTTTGAATGTCGTCCAAGGCTCGTTGGATTCAGTGTCTATTTATGCACTATTAAGGGTCACAAAAAAATTGATTCAGATTTTCCTAGTAAGCCATCATTGAGCCCCTGTGCACCTGCATTTGATGGAGAGGAGTGTTTCATTAAGGAACACTACCCCCTTTCATGACTCAAGCCTACGGAAAAACATACAGATGACGTGATGAGTGAGGGGTATTCTATCAGTTCTGCTTCATGTGCATGTCAGAGCATCTGGATGTTGGAGGCCATATTGGAGGTCTTCTAATCTTACGCAACAACGTCAAAGATATTCCGAAACGTATGACTGGAATTTTGATTTACAGCAGAATAGACTAACGCAGTTGAGTCGGCGCTCCAGAGATAGTTTTGCACTTCCACAACCTTGAGGGACTTGCGAGAGACGAATTCTAGACAGACGACAAAGCAAGATTTTCCCCCTAAGAAGCTGCAAACATGAGACTTTCATTAGCTGGATGCCGTTTGAGTTCACAAACTGAGTTCTGTCCTTGAGTTGTTAAGTTGACTTGACAACTCTGCCCCTCTTTTTATTTTCATGCTGCCTTTGACCTTTTTGAGGTTAGCCCTTCAGCTTGCGTTTGAATCACTTGTGT
>CAAKHC010001077.1:31501-52544 GCA_901007825.1 Macroramphosus scolopax
GTCAGCGGTCTGCAGTGTTGTCACGTCATGTTTTACGTACTGGTTCAACTCACGTGGAACCTTGATGGAGACGGTACGAAAAATACAGACAACTGCCTTGATCTATTTTCTTATATTTTCAAGTATTAAAAAATACCTAAAAAATAAGTTTAAAACCACATTTCAACATTATGTCTGTCACACCTAAATGATCGCTGCTTAAAGATGTAATCTTTTAGCTGACATGTGACCGAATAAAGCTCCAATATGAGCGTATGAGCGCATGAACGTGTATTATGGCCACCGTTTCACGGTTAATCCCCGGAATTTAGAGTATGTGCTGTAACATCTTCGAAGTAAAGCTGTTCTGGACTGGGATATGAAAATCCATTTGAACATGCATGATAGGCTAAAAGAGTTTGCTTGATCAAAGATGATTTATTTCACAGTAAGTGAAAATTGGATCAAGATTAGGAGACAAAGGTCTGTATGGAGGTCACTGTGATAGGATAAAATGAATCCCTCATTAATCATTGTTGAGATTCACAAAGGTATGTCAGGCTCCGTACAAATTAAGAAGGTGTAGGCAAAAAAGTGACCTGTGAAAAGAAATTGCTGCCACTGCAACTACATTCTGTTAATGGTTAAGTTGAAAGCTTCCAGAAGATGTTTCCCTTCTAATTTAATGGGGCTTTAGTATTGTTTTGATCAGCTTCTCCCAGAAGCCAAAAACTCATATTGACCTCCAAAAACGTGTCAAAATTCAAAAAACACTGGCCAAAATGTGTGTTGATCTTCAGTCTGATACTAGGTCCTGAAGTACCACTTTGTCGCTCTCAAAATGTTTTCTTTATCTTGATCTTAGACTATCAGCGTTACAATCAGCATGAACGTGTAAAGGACAGTCATATCATTCAGGCAAAGAAACAATGAGTTGTCTGTGAACCCTTGAGAGTAGTTGCTCAGCAGTTGATACGGATGAATTAAAAGGCAGTTTCTTACAAAACAAATAGATTTTGCAACAAAAGCAGCTGAAATCGAAGCCAGATTTAAACCAATTTTGAATCGAGATCATTGAATTGATTAAAGCTTTGAACACTCGTTACAACCCTCATGTATAGTTGAAACATTGTAGAGGTTTCTGTGGATTAGTCAATGACCAAAAATGGAAAAGCATCAATTTGATAATTGATTGCCGTATTAATTTAGCAAAATGCCAAAGAATCACTGAATCAAGCTCAAACATGAGTATTTGATAGTTATGCTGTTTCCATCAGAACTTCCTCAGAACTTAAAAAATCCTCCTCAGTTTCTTCTCCTTTGAGTTGTTTCGGCAATTCCTTGATATTCCCTAAAAAGAAATCCCAGACAATAAGTAGAAGCTGGAAGAGTTTGGAGCAATGCTTTATGAGCAAGAAGCTTTTGAACCAAATGCCGCCCATGTTGTTCTTCTGCAGTCGAACAACGGAACCGTACTGTGGAATTAGCACCACCTGGTGCTAATTCAACATGTTGAACCAAATCCTAATATGTGCATAAGAGTATTAAATGGAAATGCACATATATTTGCAGATTTTCTGAAAATTCTGTTAAAATGTTTGATATAATTGGAGAAATAATGAAGACATTTGCAGACATCATCTTGGCCTTTGAAAAATTCGAAATTTTTCCCTGTTTTCTTACATTTTGTAATAACAATGAAACAAATTATTTATTACCATTATTACTGCAAATTGTTGCAGACTAATTCACTGTCAATTGACTGATTGTAACATGGAGTTCCAATCCAACACACACATGCAGTTGGAACCGTTGAACTATTGTAATATAGAATTGATTGACTCACATGGTGAGTTGATCTGCTTGCAGGCCCATTAATGATTTGATCATTTCAATATTTGAGGGTAGGCTTTATTTTCCTTTGATCATATTCATTCTTTTCACTTGTTTGGGTGTTGTCTCAGCCGTTGATTAGGGCCTCGCTGTCACAATGCATCTCAAAAGCATTAGAGTGCATTAAGCACCAACCATTGATCTGTTCGTTGATGGTCCTTTGTAGCACACTAATCATCAATGTAATTTGTTGTACTGAAATAGCCCACCATGAGGAACAGGCAGCCAGCCCCGTCAGTCACGTGGTACAGGGTGCAGCAACGTCATTAGGGCAGAGATTTGTGAAGAATAAGCAGGCAGAAAGAAGGAGACCCGGAGGTGCGGCACTTTCTTAGCATTTGCATCGTTTCTGTTGTGTTTTTTTTCTGGCCAGAGAGAGAACAGAGTATCTGTTCAACATTTTAGAGACCCAAATGCCCGGTCCCACCCAAGCCCTTTCCCCAAATGGAGAGAATAACAACGACATCGTCCCGGACAACGGAACCAACATCATTCCTTACAGGAAAAATACAGTGCGAGGAGAGCGCGCCTACAGGTAAATCCGTGTAATGCCGCATTTAATTTGATGTCAGTAAATCATATAAAAGACAGATACTGCTGCAGGCAGAAAATGGCATTCTGGCCACCACCTCGTCGTATGACGGTTTTGCTTTGCACCCATCCGCTATTTCCCCCTGTTGTCTCCCAGTCTCCTGTCATGTTAGCTTTCTGTGTGTGTTAGAGACTGTGGCGTAAGTCGCTCCTCCTAAGTTAGCATATAGCCGCCTTCTCCTACTACAATACTCCTCAATTTATTGCCGGGATGGAAAGTCGCCGGTATTCTGTTGTCAAGTGTGCTGGTGCGCAGTTGCACATAAAAATTTGGATCGAAACGGTCCATTTTGTCAGATGACACACATACAGCCGCCCCTGCCAAAATATTCCCATCGTGACATGACACTTCGCTCGTACCTTGAAATCCCATTTGTACTGTCATGAAATTGGTGTGTTTGAGATGTTGTATTCACATGTATGACCATTCACTGCTTGCTTCAAATGGCTGGGTCTCCCCTGTTTAAGAGCAGACATCAGCCCAGCCCTGGTGTCGGCCCACCGGCTATCCCTGCCCGGCTAACAAAGCATGCTAGCAACACATATATCCGCTTTGTTGACATGAGAGCGACTGTCCCAGTTTCCTTCCTTCCCTCCCGGAGAACCAGTCAGCCAGGGCACCGCTCCTGCAGTGCGATGATAGCCCAACTTTAATACTGAAGGGTTATTATTATCCTGCATTCCCTGGTGTACCATGACGATGAAGATTTCACATGATATAAAACCACAATAGGCGTGCAAGCCAGTAAGAGGAGTGTTTTAATGCAGTCGTGCTGCTTTTGCCTCTAATAAATGAAATAAACCTACGTTTCATTTATTGAAGGAAGTTGAGGAGGACTGCACACTTTTCATTTGGCAAGTGTTTCCCAGGCAGTTTAAATATACTGTATTCATACCATAGCGTAATAATCTGTATTAATGACTCCTACTTAAATTAATATGATGAACATGTATATAACTATATAACCTGGTAAATATTTAATCCGTGATTTGGCTTTTTACAACTAACGCACACTTTCTGTGAAAAGGGAAGTCACACACATGTTGACATGTTAACTACAAACATTCCAGGTTGCTTAGATACTGTTTGTGTCGTACACACTGGGAATAATGTCCAATGCATTGTTCCTGTTACTTGATAAAAAAAAAGAATCTGTTAGCACTGAGTCAGTTGGTTTGTTAGTATTCAATGTTACTAATGAATTAGTGCTGCAAAGATCAATGCAGTTTTTTTGGTACATAGTTTGACACTGATATAATTAAAATGATGTCACATGCTGATGGAATATGATGAGTAAATATAGAGATAGCTTTTGATCCTGATCAAATTCACCTTCACATTTCTTATGTATTGTTAGCATGGCTTGAATGACGGTGTGTTCATTTTACACAAATGGGCACCCTTGCAGAATGTGGAGTGCACTCACAGTGGACAGTAATAGGGACATTAAAGTGTGACTGGAACGGTCATCCAGTTTATTAGTGCCTGTGGTATATTTTTGCCCCATGATCTCTTTTTCTGTAAGTCAGTCCATGTTGGTAGATGCTGAAGATTAAATGTTGATGAAGAGCTGTGTCAAAGGGAGATCTGAACATTTCAAGGGATTACTGAATGTAAAACAACCTGTTTTGTTGGTTGCAACATCAGTAATAATCAGGAAAGTGTGACATGTTGATTTCTTCCAGTCGTTATATTTTGGTCTTTTGAGAGGACATATTGAGTGCTGTATTTGTTTCATTTACTTCATGTTTTGTAGACAGCGTACAAGCTTAAAGACACAGAAACTGTGTCTGCATTTGTTGATCATCTTTTCTATCTTTGAAAAGTAGATCAGTCTTTTTTATATAAGCTGGCTTTAATCTGAGACATTACAAAACATGTTTTCATTATAGATCCATTGCTTTTGGCTTTAATTGTTATTGTTTCTCTGTTGCAGTTGGGGGATGGCGGTCAACGTATATTCTACCTCAATAACCCAGGAGACTATGAGCAGGCATGACATCACTGCCTGGGTTAATGATATTCTCTGCCTAAACTATACTAAAGTGGAGCAGCTCTCGTCAGGTGAGAACTGAAAGATCCTTCTCTCTCATCCCATCTCAGCCTCTTCCCTCTCTTTGTGGTGCATTTGTCAAACAACCTGCAACATATTGGGGTCGAACTATTTTCTGTGTAATCCGGCAGTTAAAAGCAACTTGTGGAAACATGCTCACCTCTCCCTGGCAGAGTTGTCTATAAATAAACTTGTCGCCTACCGTGCACTCCTGCTGGGACTAAGTAATCCAATTTCAATCACTCTGCCTACACACACACACACACATACACCCTTGTTAAAATGTAGGCAACCTCTTAGATCTTGATTACTTTGTATGGGCTCTCAAGTTGGTTGTATGTGCATCTTATCTGCATGGCAATGTTCCAGTTACTATCAGACTCAGCTAGTGCCTTCCTTTTCAAATGGATAAAGGTCTAAATAGGCTTCTGTTAATAATAGCAATGCTACTAAGAACATGCATTAATAGTTTTCTTTTTAAGGAATCAGGGTTAATCCCGATAGGGTGAAATCCTGGGGATTTAGTTTTTCTAAGGCAAATGTGATGAATCCTGGCCAATAGCTGCAGACAGTTTGTTGTATTGTAGCCTTCCAACATTTCTGGAAGGGCTTATTTACTCAACTAACATTTTACTACGTCTTTAGGAGCAGCCTATTGCCAGTTCATGGATCTACTCTTCCCTGGCTGCATCAGTCTTAAGAAGGTCAAGTTTCAAGCTAAATTGGAGCATGAGTATATTCACAATTTCAAACTGCTCCAAGCATCTTTCAAAAGGATGAACGTGGACAAGGTGGGTTTGTCAAACCTTTCTTTTTCAGATTATCAGAAATAAAATTTTCATATGAATTTGATCCACATTCTACCTAAGTGAACCAAACTGAACATTTAATCCTCTTTCCCTCCTTCCTTGATTCAGATTATTCCTGTGGAGAAACTGGTTAAAGGCAGATTTCAGGACAATCTGGACTTCATCCAATGGTTCAAGAAGTTCTTTGATGCCAATTACGATGGTAAAGAGTACGACCCGGTCGCAGCCAGACAGGGTCAGGATGCCATTCCCCCTCCCGACCCCGGTGAGCAGATTTTCAACCTGCCAAAGAAGTCCCACCATGCAGCCAGCTCCCCAACTGCAGGTACACTTTATCTGTTATGTAAAGCAAAGTGGAATTTACAAGGCTACAAATGATTCATGTTAGTGTCATTATTTTAAGATAATCTTACCTGTGCAGAGCTATCTGCTAAGACCTGATAGAGACGCATTAAAACAAAGTTTTTATCTGTTGAAGGTGCGTCAAAGTCAACCTCTACCACCCCAAAGTCCTCAACACCAACATCCAGACCCTCGTCAGCCAAAAAGCTCCCTGTGATAACAACTCCTGCCAAGGGAGAGAAAGAACTGGAAGCACAGGTCACACATCTTACTGAGCAGGTACGTCTTGCATTTTAGAAACTCAGTTCCACTGGCCAGACAGGACAAGCAACCAAACTATTTTCTTCTTGTTGTGTACTATCCTACTCCTCGCTCTGTAATTGTTCGCAAGTATACAGTTTGATAGTGTTGTGCTGTCAGAGGAGAAACCAAAGGGCAGAAAACAAATGGGGAAGAAATTTGAACCCCCGCTGCCTGTTTCTTAATTCATTTCTCAAAGCAGGTATTCAACTCACACCAGGAAATTAAACTACCTGTCAATGGATCATAAAAAGACAGATTACTAACTCTTCTATGATCATCCCATTCACCATCACAACCAGCTTCTTCTTCCAAGTGTGAAGTTACCTGGAAAGATTATAGATTATGTCATCCGAGGTCCAGCCATTGAGCTCGGAACCTTACAAGATAGCTGGCTTGAGAGTAAGATAAAGGCAACAACTATTTATCAATAATTCAACTATTTTCTGGTTTCTCTGGACTCCTTTAACATGGAACATTTTCTTGAGTGATGCTCCCAAATCAATTTAAAACATCTGCTGCTTATCCAAGCTTGTGACTGCTTATCTCGTGCTGATTAACTGGAACCAAAGTCTTTACAGTGTTGTGTTTAAAACTGATGACGAAAAAAATAATCCTTTTTATATACTCTTTTTCTAGGTGAACACATTAAAGTTGGCACTGGAAGGAGTGGAGAAGGAGCGAGACTACTACTTCAGCAAACTGCGAGAGGTGGAGCTGCTGTGCCAGGAGCAGGGTGAAGAGACTGCCCCTTTTGTCGATCAGCTAATGGAGGTCCTTTACGCTTCAGAAGAACAGGTCAGTAGTTGCAAGCTGTGCTTGGCAAGATCGTTTTTGCAGACGTGCGTACAAGTGAAATGAGTGAGAGATATTTTCCTTGGTGGTGAAATCATGTGGCTCGTGTGGTTGATAGTAGAGTCTTTCTGTGTGATCACATGTTTGTCCAAAAGCGTGTTCAGTTAAGTAGGCTCAGCTTGTCTGTTCCCCCTTTTAGGAAAGAGTTGAAGAACTTGTTGAGGGAGATGGAGAGGAAGTAGACCAGGAAGGCCAGGAGGAGGCACCAGATTATCCGCAGGAGGAACAGGATGAATACTGACTGCCATCATCCCTCACCGCAGTCACACCCCTCTATTTAATATGTGAGAACTGTTAAAGGATTTTAATTTTTCATCATGGTTTATTTTTGTTCTCTTCAAGACTGAGCACATGAAGCAACCTCCTGAATAGAAGCACCATCACGTTTTTTAAAAGTTTTTTTGTATCCCTCTGCTCACTTTTCGATGTTTTTTGTGACTTTTGGTGAACCGCTGTGGCAGGTTTATGGTCATGACCTCCACCAGCAGACAAGCTCAGACCATCACAGAAGTTTCCATGGACTGTGTTGGTGGAAAGTCAATCAAATCCTACAGTAGATGTGATGAAATGCTGAAATTTAGACGGGTATCTTATACCTGTCAGTGCAAGTGTTAACTTCCCAGCTTAGGTCCTTTTCATTTTATTACTTTTATTTTGCATATCAACAATATTAATCACAAGAATGCAATAAGCAAAGCCCTGAAAGGGCTCGTAGTAGCTCTTATTTAACCTCCTTCCATATGTTGCACTGACATTTGACTCCATAGACCCCACCAATATTTATTGTCAAGCCTTAGAAATAGTGCAAGATTCTGCATTGGATCCTCATGAAGACGGACAATACAGTTATTTGTGGATAAAATGTAGTACAATGCCAACTCATTACTCTGAGAGCTATCCTCACAAATTACAAGAATTTGAGATAATCCGCGTGCTCAACATTGTGTTACATCACAGTAGGTTATGTATTGATGGAGATATACTTAATACAGAAGATGCATTATTGTGTAATAGTCTTATAATGCAGCATTTTAAGTTTGAAACCTCAGCTGGAACTGTTCAGATTTCAGCCTTTAGTTTCAGATTTCCTTTTAAGCCACAGGTCTTAGGGAGACGAGTCACTTCACTGAGTAATTTTCCATGCTATATTCCAGTTAGTACATTGTATACCCTTTCTTAATATTGCATTTACTAATATTGAACTGGGCAGTGCACCATAATGCTTTAGTCATATATTATTTTGTAAATGAAAAGGAATGTAAAAATGTACTGTCAATAGTTAATGAATGGTAAGTGTTTTTTTTCATGTCCCACTCATTATGCATTCCCCAAAAACGTGTTGCATGTTTGCATTTTATTTGTGAATAACTTGACCTGCTTTTTACATATTTAATAAAAAAACAAGTATGTTAAGTGAGCTTTTGTATGTTTAACCTGCTATTTGAAAGTTGTTGAGATTCGGATGGATTTGCTGTAATAAAATTATGTTTGAGTCCACGGGAGTGTCGTCATGTCGTTCCAGAACGGACAATCTCACAGCAGCAAAACTACATTCAGCTTTCTTCTGTACATATTGATTGAGGACAGCTTCCTGTATCTACAGCTTCTTTGTTTCAAAGTGCCCAGTTCCTAAATCAGTCTTAAAAACTTATTGGGAGATAATTTAACATCTGTGTTAAGATGCAGACAACATTCCACACAAGCAGTGTGGCGCTGATAACCATTATTTAAGGAGAACTAATACTACAGTGTTAATTTATATTATATATACACATATCGGCGACATCTACTTCAGTGTTGCATGTTGTATTATTAACATGTGACTAGGATTTTAACATTGAAGCAGATGGAGGATGAAAAGTAACTTGTAAACATGAGTTGAATGTTGTATTATTTGTCTTCACAGCCTGCAGTGGTGTAAACTACAATTTTTTTTGGTGCATTGTTGTAGAGTATATTTATTTCACTATTTTACATCACTGTACACAACTACTCCAATTCTCTCCAAAGATTGTGTATGCAAATAGCTTTATGTTATAGTACTATTTACCATAGATGAACATAGTCTTACTTTAAGTTTTTGTAAAGCAGTTCACGTTTCTCGATAAGCAACACTAATAAAAAGTTGCTTACATGTTAATAAATCCAATAGTATCATTTGCTAAGAAACCATTCTGTTTTTCTTTTTTAACTCGTTTACCATTTCCAACACCGATACTGTAAATAGTTGCAATATAAAGGAACATAAAAACACCAAAAACATGCCCTCAGTTGCAGTACCTGAGTAAATGTACACGGATTGCCGGCGGTCCACGCTGGTGGTTATTAAAAACACACCCCTCTGGATTGAGCAAGCGCAACAAGTTACTGCTTCCATTGGTTAGCTTCATCTGCAAACTCTTGTAGCAAATACCGGTTAACAAAAAGCAAGACAGGGGTTCATGAAAGAGAATTCACTAGATAGCATTGTGCGAAAACACAGATAAACTACGCCTCAACTCTGGACAAAACCTGCTTTTATATTCATCGTCATGTCTTCTCGAAAGGTAAGAACCCTGCTAGCAAGCTAACACGCTAGTCCTGACGTAACTGACTTCGCTAACTTCCCAGTTTAGTTAGCTTAACTACCTCTGCTCGCGCACAGCTGAGTTGAGTTTACCCGTTAGTCAAATATTAGCCGTTTCATTTGAGTTTTTTTTCATATTTAATTATTTCCACTTTAACAGTACTGTTTGTAATTCAGCTTTTAAGAACAGGTAGCTGGGGCCATCGTCACTATCAGCCTCTGCGCTAATGAGCTAAAGTTAACATACAAACATTGTTTTCTTTTAGCGAACATTATGTTTTGACCTGAACTATCGTGTCTTTCTGATCCATTAGCGGAAACGGTTCTCCAATGATATAAAATGTGTTCCCTTCCCGGATGATGTCAATCAAGTGAGAGTTCCACCATCACTGTCATCCTCATCTTCCGCCAGGAGTTGGGAGAAGTGTGGAGACAGTTTCCTGAACACTGCAATGACGAAGGTTGATGAAATTCAATCTTTGGGACTTTCTGATACACCCTAAATGTGCATCATCGCCATGTTGCCCTAACAGCACAGATGTTATTGATATTTGTTGCAGAACCTCAAGTCATCAGGAAGGAAACTGTCTGCTATGAGAAAATTGGAACCCTCCCTTGCCTTAGGTAATTTGTTGACCTCTTGAAATGCAAAGTAGTTGGAATAGAAATTGGGAAATATGGTCCATTGGCCTTGTTGTAGATCTGCACTGTTTGAGTGCTCTTTTAGTTTTATACTTTTTTTATGAAGGGAGAGCTGTTGTACAAGTGCTTTTGTTTGTCAGCATTTAAGCATTTGAGTACCAGTGTTATAAACTGTCTGTTCCACAAGTGGGCATCATAGCCGCTTTATTAATCATCACACATTGACACATTGTCCTCATGGCAGGACATTATCCCCTCATGTACTCTTGTGTTTGTCTCATGCAGAGTGCTGTAATGAGGACCCAGTGCACATTGCGTGGAGCTCCAGTGACAGTGGACAGTCCGACGATGAAACACATCTGTCCAGAGTTGCAGCACAGCAGCAACAAGCGCCTCAGAGAACGAGGAGACCCACAGCTCACATTCAGTCGTACACCAAAGCCCTGCGCATGCTGAGCACTGATCAAGGTAAATTCAGTCAGTTGTGAGTCGCTGACTGAGGGATTTGAAAGAAGTTGCTGTGCCCTTAAGCTTTTCAAGAGCTGACCTTGGAACAGTCCTAAAGGAAGGCTTTCTTGCCAGCAGCTGGATTGGAAGTTTGATATGACTCAAATGTCGATTAGTAGAATATTAATATAAATGACTAACACAGTACAGTGCAGTAACTTCAGAGAGTCTTGTTTAAATGAGGCTTTCTAGCAGCAAGCGGAGACTCTGAACTTCAATAAATAGTCCCACATAACTCCACATACCACATAATGGATCACATTGCGAAAATCAGCCTCTTGAAGACTGATGTGGGGTTGACTGATTTGAAGAAACTCACTTGCCTGACAACAATATGTTGACTTATAAACACGCATGTTTTTTTAATATATGTTTGTGTGCTTGAAGATAAAAATATTGGATATTGGAAAAAGAAGGTCAACTTTATATCCAATTCATCATTAATTAATAATGATAATAATAAATAATAAGTATTTAGTTTCACCTCTGTTTTCTTTCATTCTCTTTTAGATGACGTTCCTTTTATAGACACTGACAGTAATCTGGATGAATCTGAGGAGGATGTTACAAACGACAGTGGGCAACAAATCTCTGACTGCGAGTCAGAGTCCTTCGAGGAAAAGCCGGAAGACTTGCCTTCTAAATCTGCAGCTGTGAGTAAATTATCCTTACACCGATACTCTCTGATGCCTCCAGGCAGCCAGTTTTACAACCAGCAGCAGCGCTTAATTATGATTCACATTAGTGCATGTTGCAGGCCATGATGCAAAACTGCCTGGAGTGAACGCAACACAGCCAAGTGTGTAATGCTTTTAAATGAACATTAGATGGGGCTATACTTCTTTAGTTAGGTAATCAAGTCCAGTGTATCACATGCATTTCTAAATTAAGTGTTCAACCAGAGGTAAACATTCCTGTCCACTGACATTCTGTTGACCGTGTGCATGACACATGATCATTTTTATTCTATATTAAGCCGTTATCCCACTAGGTGGAGTGCTGCAAACTTTTCTTATTTCATTCTCAAGGGTCTGACAGGATTGAGCCAGCATTGCTTTGTGAACATTCTAGATTGTGGTTATGTGCCAAACTGTCAAAGTTCACAAGCTGAGGTAACAAGAAAGCATTGGCTTAGTGTGGAGGGGATTACGGTACGTCTGCCACGTAGCTAATGCGGATCGTTTTTAACATGGTGAATGTTTTTGCGAAAGAAAAAAAAGTTGTTTTTTGATCATCTTAAGCTCAGATTTATGAAGTGGTGAATAGTGTCGAGTTGTGATGTTTCTAAAATCCAAACACTGTGAAATACCAAAATGACAACGTGTTTTACTTTACAAGATTCTCCTGCTATTTCATTAGATAAATATATTGTCATTGTCCATCCTGTGTGTGCTTGGATTGTTCCTTCTCAGGAGTCAATCGGCAGCAGTGTTTGTTAAAGGCAGGGCTGGCATGGAGAGAATGTACAAGGAGTGGTGAAGGTGCTGTGCTGTTCAAGACCACTCACAGCGTTCAGTTGTTGCAGAACCCACTGCACATACTCCGGCACTCTGGAGGTTTATATTTGGATCAAACCTTAATTTTTGTAAATATCTGAATATCATCATAGTACAGTACAATGCTGTGCCTGCTGATTATTATGGATTGATATGGATGCCAGTATGGATTCTGTATTGGTTCCCTTATTGATTGGTGATCAACTTTCTGTGCGGAAAAACAAATAGGCCTGAGAATATTTGCACATTGTTCATTTTAATTTAGGTTTTCTTTGTCACAACAAAATCTGCTAATTCTGCGAGCGTTGCCACTAACGGGCCTCGTTCAACAGCTTCTTCTTAAAGCACACACAAAAAATATTCTGAGGCTCACAAATACATGGAGTCATATAGAGTAAGTGTGTTAGGTTACGCACACTCAGGAACACACTTATGCACATTTGAGTGCTGAAATTTTGGTGTGAAATCATAATTTATAAAATTCTGCGATGATTCGATTCATGTTCTGTGTATAGTAGTGATCTCTGGGTCGGCATGGACCGAGGTTTAATGCATATTTCTTTGGGTGTTAAAATACCTTAACATGCACATGACTAGTGTTTGCCAATATTTGGATTAAACCAATTTTTTACTTCATCTGTGTGTGTCGTTCTCCACACGTCTTACATTTCTTACATTTGGAGTGCAGGCTCGACTGTATTTGGACTTACGTTTGGGCTTTCTTTAATTCTCTTTTAGTATTTCTTTACAATTTTCGTTGTGTGACTTCTGTGTGTGCACACTGCCCTGCAGTACACCCTTTTGTGGGGACTGACGGGGTGATTGTGATGCTAATTAACAGCAACTGGCCTGCTCTTCCACTTAAAGAGGACCGTGGGATTAGTCGTTAAATAGCACAGGTGTGAAAAATTCTTAAGAAAATTCTTCTCTTAGGATCTTTTCTCAATAGCTAATTAAACTAAGGAAGACATTGGTGAATGAGAACCAATGTTATTATACATCCAGTAACAGACATGCTGCTCTGTTGGGAGTCGGCGGCACCTGTCCGTCGATTGTCACATTTTCTTCTGGAATTTAAAACTGCAATTTTCTATAAGTGCCTCATTCTCCATACCAGGGGGCGACATATAAGAAAGTTGAGGTGTCAAGTCCTTTGGTAAGAAACAAGGAAATGCTAACTTCCTTAACGTGATCTGGAGGCTTACGTTTTGAATATACCAGTAAATCTACATTCCTACTTTCACCTTTGCTCAAAGGATTTGAATAATGACCAACAGACTAAGATTGCGGACATAAGCAGTCAAAATGACTTCCTTTCTTTGGATGACTGGTCTGGGCTGCAGCTCTTACGCTCTACAGGGATTCACTATTGTCTCTTTGGGTACAAAGTGGTATTGCACGACAGGACAGACCAGTACTAGCATGTTTGTATTTGTACAAATTGTACCATAAGCTCATGTTTGGTATAAAGATGAATCAGCATATTTCTGCGGTTTCCTGCAGTACTTGGAATGCTCATTGAAATTAAACTCTCGGCAAAACACAATTGTTGCACATTTCCAGCAGTGTCGACGCATGAGTTTGACGTCATTATTTTGCAATCCGCGACCTCCAGCATCGATAAAATAAATTGTAACCAGATCTCATCTGGACCCGGTGCACTAGTCCCTCGCTCATATAGACTGCTCTTCAATTTGCAGGTTATGTGTTGAGAGGAAACATGTAAACAGATTAACATCACTCATACACAGACTAAGCAGCTTCCTCTTGTCACAGTTTAATTTGCTGATATCAGCTCTCCGCGGCCAAATGAGATTGAAGATCCTCTAACTGGAGGCTTGCGGTTTGACACCTACCCGAAAGAAACACTCTAAGGGTCCTTGCTTTTCAAATGACACAGAAATGTGTTAATGTGGTCTGTTTTGAATGCGTAACTGCATGACACGCATGTCATAAGGGTATAATTTGTATTTTTGATTTATTATGAGCGGATACATATTTCTTATTATACTTCAGTGTTGTGTTTATACTTTCTAGTAATTCTTTATTTGATAAAAACAGCAGTATTTTAGCAATCTAGTTTAAATAGCTTCCTGAAAAGCTTACGGCCCACACACTGCCAATACTGAATCTAACCGGATCTAACGGGATACAGACGTGCAGGTCCAAGTCCAAGTTTTTTCACTTCAGATAAATGCATGGCTGACTCACTTGATGTATGTGTGCCAGATCTCTGTGTTATTGTACTAGCGCTGAAAGTGGATAGGCGGAGCTGTGAGTGTCAAGGACGAACAGGAATGTCGCTTCCCAGATGAAGCGCGTGGCTCGGGCCAAGTCCCTAAAATCATCTGCTTAAAGGGTCGACAACCTTCCTGCACATCAGGGCTTTTGCTAGATGAGGGCCATGTCAACAGAGCAAGACTATAAACATATTTTTACTACTGTTTGTTTCAGGAAAACATGCTAGTGGATGAAGCTGCACAGAGCCGTGTTCCTGCAACGCTTTCAGTGCTGGGTGAAAACATTTTTGAGCCAGAGCCAGGAACATAGTGTTCCTTTTTCTCTGTAGCTGGTTAGAGTGTGACGTCTTCTGGCACTCTGCCTAGCAGGGTCAAGTTGATTCACATAAGCGAGCCTGGTATGCAGGTCTTGTCTACACATGACAGGAACTCAGGTTTCTTGTGGATTTTTCCATGAGAACGGATTTCTCAGTTGTAGTGAGTAATGACACAGCATAAACTGTTGTTTTTGTTTCCATATCTTGTGAATCAATCAGCTCTCCAGTGTTCCAAATCCGCCCACACTATATGTTTGAGTTTATTAGATTCTCAAGGATTTGCTGGAGGCTATGGCCTTTTTGAATATATACTATCATCTGGTGTACAGTCGTATATCAGATGTGATTCTTACACTTTAAACTCCTTTTAAATATGACATGCTTTGTTAATTTATTGATTAATTTATTAATCAAGTGATACTATGTTTCTAGGTGAATGAGCCACAAATCTCCGGCTATGTGTCTGATGGAGAGAATATCGGTGGCACCTTGTGCAGACTGGACTCCGACAGCTTTCCTCTCCAAACTGGTGAGGGCAGCAGAAGGTCAGTCAGTGACTGGGTCAGATCTGCTCATTCAACGCTGCAGACGCCTCAGAAACCGTTTGACAAGCAGTCCAAGACTCCTGAAGACTCCGCCAAAAAGAAAAGAAAGTTTCAAAGGTTTGAAAATGATTCTGGTTTTTAAGGGCAACTTTAAGGATGCCACACATCCAGCTGCTTCTCTCACGATACTGATTACGATGTCTGATTTCAGATCCCAGATTCCCCCTTTTTTCCCCGAACATCTAAAATCTACATACCTCACTGTGTGGACTCACTAGGATCATAGTTATCTAACCGACTTAGTTAAAGATAACATGAGGTGATGGACTTCCGTAGCACTAAAAGTGAGTCAGCATCCTGTTGTGACTTAATGAATAGCTCTGACAAGTTGAACCCAGTTTTACAATCAGCTTAATAAAATCACTTCCTGATGCCGATCTGGTAGATCAGTCCATTCCCGATTCATATTGATATGTATGGTGCACTGCTTCATACAAACGAACAAGACATAATACTTTCTGTGAGATGTCAGTGAAATTTTAGTTTCCATGGTAGAACAGATGATGAAAGGGACACCTGGGGGCCATGATGTGGGTGCTAAATGTCACTGCCATCTCCACCCCACCTTCTCAAATCTGACAGATGGCTATCTGCATTTTTCGACAGCTTGTTAAGAAAATCTTCTCCCTTTCCTTCAAGTAGAGTTTCCAGGTGTGTTCCATCAATAACATGATGTGTGTGTTAAGGTGTACATGTGTATTCGTTGTACAGCGGCGGTCTGGCAGAGAGGCTGAATCGACTCCAGTGCAGACAGAGATCAGCTGTTAGCTTCTGGAGGCACCAGTCCATCGCTGACAATTCAGAGAAGACAACAGGTGATTCACACAAACTAATCACTTACAGATCGGTGAGAAATGAGTGGCCCTTATTTATAGGACACGTGTATATATAGAGGGTGTGAAAATGATGGCAATCATATGCTATGGCCTTCACAGTCCATCGATCCAAACTGAACACCTATGGGAGATTATGGGCCGTCATATATTTCGGAAGAAAGGTGTTCACCCTTCTAGTTGTGTTCCAGAGAATCTATGCCAAGTGGCATTGGAGCGGTTGTGCTGGAGCAACACGTCATTAACATGTTTCATGTTGGCCGGTCCTCTAATTTCTCTCCTGCTTGCCAGTTACAGTCAGGATGTCGCCCACATTCACCTCCACATCAAGATTGAAGTTTAGTGAGTAACTTTGATTTGTGAGTGGGAAGCAGCAGTTTTACAATCTGCCAAGAAGATCAAGATTGCGTTCCTGTTTGTTTGTTCGTCAGTAAACCCCATTTTCATTGAACTCAGCGGCACGGGCCGATTAATTCTATTGTATTTCAGGGTCTAGGATTTTTTTTTTAAATAGAGAGGTAGGCATTTCATCCATTGACCTCCCATTTGACCTTCTAGTTCTTTTGTATGGGATTGTATAGAGAGACCATATTGAGTAAGTGCTCGCCCTCCAGGTTCATTACTTTTGCTCTGAACTGTGAACTCAATATGTGGGTGACAGGAAATGGCTTGCCTAGTTCTTTTTTTTTTTTTCTTTCCGTGGTGTAGAAAACCACTTGTGTTTTCTCTCATTGCTATCCGCTTTATAAGTGTCTTTAAAATTGGCAGTTGATTTAGGAAAACGAAAAACACCCACCTGAAACGTTTGTGGTCCGTCATTGGTCAGATTAGTGTAATGCACACAGAGTCTGTTCCTGCTGCTGTATATGTATGTCGTTCACAACCACTAAAGACATCATGAGGATGAAAATGAAATAAAAATCATATGATCTAGATCTTATTCTGAGAGGACATCTGCCAAAGTAAAATGTTCATGCTTTACGATAACAACACTGGTGTGCACATGACCATGCTGGTGGAGAGCACCTGTTTATCTATGTTGTGTTGTCAAAAATACACACATAGGAACTTTTTGTCAGTTGGATGACGCATCTTATCATGCACCACAGATGCAGGCCGAAAAATTGTATTGAAGCAGCACAAACAAATACATTTATTACTACTAATATACAGATTATGTACTATATTGTGATGTGCATCGTCACCTGGATGTAAAATTACCAATATTGGAATGTAAGACTACGACATAGAAGGTCATTATAGATGAACCGGAAACAGTCTCACTATCTCGTTTTTGGCTGGCTGCCTGTCGTCATTCTTGTGATTTTGTAACCTGGGACTACACAGAGTAGAACTACGTCAGTAAACGTTCATGTTTGGACGGATGCATGTTCAAACATGTTGACTCTCTGGTGATCCCTTTTGATCTGATTTACTCATATCACATTAAAATACCCCCTGTGGCCACTTCCAGGCTTTGGGAAATTAATCAGAACCACATTAAACTGTCAAACTTCACAATTGCGTATATTTAACCTCACAAACCTAATTTACATGCAGCAAAGTTACTCTCCATTCTCCACTGAACCGAATGGCTCTGAGGCTTTGTTTCGATTTTCCTTTTCGTTATTCCCTCGACTTTATCGTCCAGGCCAAAAGCGCACGCTCGGGGCCGTGGTGGTGTTTCCAAACATTTGCACGCTCACCCGGTGGGACTTACAGACCCCCTTCAGCCTGAGTTAGTAACAGATTTACAGTAATGCAATGCGAATTGGTCAAATGCTAAAAGTGAATTACTCTCCTTTAGGGCTCAGAAGTAAATCAAATTTTATTTTCATCTGCAAGTTTGGCTTATGGAAATACGATAATCGAGATAAAATCGTAACTGTAGCACATTCAGATTCACAACGGTGAACTGTCTTGAGTTATAAATCCGGCGTCCCTGAAGTCTTACGGTGGTGGAAGGGACCACATGACGGTGCATAGTGTTTATAAATTATTTATCCAGGTAAAAGTTCAGTTAAAGATATTTCCAGTCAATTAGTAATTGTGTTGAATAATCCTGAACACCCAGCTTATTATAACTTTTGCCATAATCGTGCACCTTTAATCTCATAATGTATAATGAGCCCCAAAGAGAGCAAGAGTCACTGACAGACTGAACCAGACACACACTCAACATCTGTGTTGTTGTTGCTCTGCTCTCCAGTGGACAGGCCTGGTGTGCTAGTGCTGAAGGTGCTGCGGGTTCAAGAGGAGTGCAGCATGCGACTGGTGCACTGCGAGCACCACCAGAGTCCTGGAGAGGGCCACCAACACAGCCGGCCTGTCTCTGAGGGAAGTGCTCGTACGCTGGTGTTATTCAACAGAGAGACTGCAGCCCAGTTGAGTCCTGCGCCCGGCGATGTCATCCATATATACCCACCATGGTGAGACAGTGTTTCCAACATATACTACTGTATACACCACCCTTTAAAGAAGACCCACATTTGACTAATAATTGTTCTGGATGGTCGGATATTTGATGATGCAAAGCATGTACCAGATTACCCCACACATTTGTGTGTAAATTGCATGGTCAGTTAAGTCTTGTAAACAGATGTTTGGAGCTTTGACTCATTTTTAGGTTGGTTGAAAAAGACAGTTACAGGCAATTACACATTGCATAACTGACTTACGATGCGCAGGACAAAGCAACATGATGTTGATGACGCATACTGTCTGACGAAGGCCAATACGTGAAGATTGAAACGCTTCGATTCAAAACAAATAAATCATGCTCCTAACAAACGTTCTCAATTAACATAATTGCAGTGGGTTTTTCAGTGGAAATGTAGCGTTCTCAGCACTTCTCTTATGCTCTTGATAGTACGCACCAAAGGCCCAGATGTGAAGATAATCCCCTCACATACTGACCAGAGAGACGCGGGGGCTTGTGTGCTTTCAGTATTGTTTTGAGTCGGAGCGAGGCAGCAGTTGACTCCAGCTGTTGGGAGTTTTAGTTGAGTGTTCTCTGGAATATTCTGGCTGGCGGAAGCGTAGGGGCCTACTCAGTGCTCTGACGTCACAAACAGCTCCAGGGAATGCTTCACATTCCTCTTCCTGGTAGTAGTTAGGTCATTTCCAGCAAGCCGGGGAAAAACACAGTAGATTATTTTCTGGAGCGTTTGGGAGTTGAGTGTGGGGGGGTCGGGGGGGGGGCCCAACGAACTGAGATTGAAAACACATGGCAGTTTTAGAGGATCTCTGGCTTCAGCGCCTCTTTTCCTGTTGCATTGTATTCCTCAAATCATAAGTTGGAAGGAAACCCATTAACTCCTTCGAAGAATTTTTTTTCTTTTTCTTGAACATGCATCCTCAAACAATCTTTTTTGTGAATTACTTCAGCACTAACAGTATTTGGTCTACATTTTAAACAGATCATAACAAAACAGCCATAACTAAGAAAAGCAGATGACCAGTTTAATATCATCTAAAGAGATTAGATTTTTCAAACTTCCACACAAGGAAGTTAAGTTAATAAACGCCTAATGTAGAGTATTACCATGTAGTAAAATTCCTCTCATCTGCTTCCTGTGTGACACTGCAGGGGTTAACCTCCTCCATAATTCCTGCAGTGAGTAGGCAGGTTGTCTCCTCCCACCTCCCACTCCTTGTTGTGAGTGGGCCGAAGCTTCAGTGGAAATACCTTCAGGGAGTATTCACTGATGCTGTTACGCCAGCAGCCGCTCCCAGCTACCTGTCTGATGATGACAGCTGCCCACTCACCTGTTCACAATGGGGTCACACTTCCTGTACGGGTGTTGTACCTGTTCTTATGAATGGCACGTTCCGCTCTACTTGCATTACAGTAAAGCTTTTGCTGAACGTTGCTCAGATGTTGGGCTGATAAACATGCCTAAGAGGCTTAATCACACCTTAATCAAGCACAACAAGTGTTTCTTCACAGACAGGGAAAGTCCATATTCATGTCCTGCATATTACATGAAGTACATATAGCAATACCACCTTATTGTCTTTATGAAGATTCATCCCTGTATTGTACATTATTATATAATCGGTGCATCATCGTCTGCTAACAAGGATGTTGTTGATACACCAGCCTATTGAACCGTATTATTATTTTTACGTGGATAATACGGCCTAACTGCCAGTATCAAGCTTCCCAGGGTATTAATTGAACTTGACAGGCTAATTATTTGAATAAAAAATATACTAATATGCTAAATATTTTCTCAGTTAAATTCAAACTTGTTTCAATAACATAAAAAATGAGCATTAGAACAGCGCTGACGCTTGCCAGAGAATCTATTTGATATGAGATGGAGGAGCGGAGGTTTGTTTTCACACTCGTAAAGATATAACTACCAAATGTCGCTTTACTTGACTAAAATAATAGCCTGTCAAGATACCGCTGTTGTGATTCCCAGTTGTTAATGTTGGCAGCAGCGTTGCAATGCACACTGTTCTGGATTCATAGCCTTGTTGGCATTAGCTGTCTCTGACTGCAAACAGAACAGGGGTTTGGCACAATGTCGGGAACTGGATGTACAGTCGAGTGCAATCAAGGACAATAACCCTGCAATAAAAGTTAACTCACGAGTACAACCTATCTAATTTTTAATTTGAATGGTGTTCGGTCATCTCTAGTGTTTGTTTTACATGCTGCTGTGCTATAAACCGAATATCTGACCTGAGCTGTCCTGTGAGTATATAAACCTTTCCTTATCTAGTTACTAGAAAGCGGCTCTCTCTTGATTTGGAAATGGACATATCATGTGTCGACAAATATGACTAACATAGTATAACAACAGGCGACTAAACTACAGCCTCCAACATCACCTGACCTTATTTGTCAAACCAAAATGTAGCATTGTCACAAAGCTATGATTTCTTCTTGTATTAGACTTAATAAACTGGAAACTTAGTGTATATAAAGATATTATTTTATTCCCTACGGTTATTGTGCCTCTAAACAAATAGATTTTTCCCTTAACTGAGCGCCTAGTCGCTC